>QEPC01004473.1:411647-435393 GCA_003113815.1 Sphenodon punctatus | reverse complement strand
GGGGGGGGGGGGGGGCAGTCCGTGTAAAAACTGCCAATATGGCACTTCTTGTGTTCTTAATTAATTAAAGTAGTTAAGATTTTCCAAACTGTTAAGGGGATTTAGATTGTCCTTTAGAATAAAGGAAAGATGTGGTGAGCCCCATAAACAGCATTGTAAATTATTATTATTTTATTTATAAAGCACAAGCAATTTACATGGCATTGTACAATCAATAGTAATGGACAGGTCCCTACCCTTTAAGGGGTTTATAATCTAAGAGACAAGGGAGAGGGAGACAAAGGAGAGGTGAACACCTGGAGAGACAAAAGTACATTCATGAGGTTGAGAAGTTGCAGGCAAATCAGGCCTGTGCAAACGTTTTGGAATCTTCTCTTCATCCCGCCCCCCGACCACTCACTTTTTAATCACAGGGCTTGATAGCTAATACGGACAGCTTTCTCCGTGGCCAGCCTTGATGGCCTACATGTCGGAAAGGTTTGGATGTGAGTGCAGTTTGATACACTTCACTGAGTGTGTTGATCCTTGGCTGTTTCCATCGTAACATTTTAATTACATAATGCGGACTGCAATACGGTCTTTGATAATTCTTGTTCCTAGGAGAAACTTTTGCCTGTGCTTTTCCTCCTCTTATAAGTTAAGGAAAATTGTTCTCTGTTTGATGTTGAAAAGTGGGAACAAAAAGTAAAATTTCCTAGGTTCTTGTTGGCAACCAGTTGGAGAGAAAATTTTTATAAGATGCTGTATCGTTGGTATTTGACCCTGGTACTATTGAGTCAAATGACATTAATGCCAGATAACTGCTAGAAGTGTGGTACTGCTAGGGCAGATTTTATACACCACTAGTGGCGGTGTCCGCACATCAAGCAGTGTTGGGGAAAAGTTATAAAGATGCTGGAAGTAATTTTGGGATATATTTTACCCAGAGATCCTAAAGGTTTTTTATTTGGGATATTGTGAGGGAGTAGTACCAATAATGGATCTGGAAATAGTCAGTAATTTGATTGTTCTGGCAAGAATTGAAATGGTCCAAAAATGGAAAGTTTTGGATTCTCCTCAGCTGAGTGAATGGAAACCCTGGTGTTGGGAACTAGGGTACTTTCAGACATGACGCTAACCACCCTTTAACCACCCTTGGTGGTTATTTATGCATGTTGCAGGGCTGTATTGGTGTCCTATGCAGCCCTGCAACATGCATAAATAACCACCAAGGGTGGTTGAAGGGTGGTTAGCGTCATGTCTGAAAGTACCCCTACTTAAGATTGTTAGGGGATCACTTACTGGGTCCAAGTTAGGGAAGGTCATCAACAATGTAGTACTTTTTGAGGGAGGTGGGGGAAAATTTTGGAATACTGTAATAGCAAGCAGAATAGTGGAGAAGATGCACTTAATTTGTTTGTGGCTATTTAAATATTTATGGAATTTATATGAGATTTTTTCTTTTTTGTAATGTTATTTTTTTGTCGTTAATATATGTTGAGATTATTTCTGATGCTTTGTTGTGTGTCATATTTGATGTGGTGTGTTTCTTACATTTTTTGGTTATATTTGTGTTGGTATGATTATATATAAATTAAAATAATTTTTAAAAATGGAAGGGGGGGGGAGAGAAAAAATTCCCCCACATCTCTAGGATCTATTAAGTCTGCTCTCTTTTGGATGGGGAAAATTCCTCCTCTCTTTTTATATTTGATCTTCTCTGAAAGTAATGAAACTAAGAGGCAGAAATACAGCTGAGCAAGGAAATATGTAACTGGCATGGTGGTAGAAATGCTGACCTGACAATAGAAACAGTAAGTTAAGCTTGCTGACCAACACAGAATCCTGGGAGTTCCTTAAATCTGAATTTTCAGATGGTTTCATTTCCCTCCCTACAGTGCCCTTACATGACATCAAAATCTTGCTAGCTGCTCTCCCCCCATGCCTGCCAGCAGCTGTTTGCTTTAAGCTCACTGGGCAGATTGTGCTGCCAGTTAGCGGATACTGAAGTTTTCATAAGACAAAAGCCTGTGGACTTTGAATAAACAAGTATGGAGTGTCATACCAGCAAATGTGTTAAATAAAACAAAATCCACAGAGCAGCAGTCCAGCTTAGGGCAACAGGTTACTCTGATCTGACATCCATGCATCTGGTTATGGATGCTTAGCAAATACCAACCAAGTGGCAGGGCACTTTCTGGGAAATGGTGACCTTGGCAAAGGGCCATTGATTCAATAATGCTTACCACTTCATAGGTGTGATGACTGATTACTCGCCACAGCCCTGACAAGGAAGGGAAGGACTGCTGTTCCTATACCTTTTCTACAGATGGTGAAACTAATACACTGAAAGATGAAGTGATTTGCCCAAGGGTACAGAAACCAGCAGTGTCAGAACTGGGATTAGATCTTGGGGTTGCTGGCTCTTGGAGCTCTATTAAGATCACTCTTCCAGGGCCATAGAGAGGTTGCCCTAGCAGCTCATCCACAGGGACTTGGTGTGCTGGCAGAACTGTGCCCCAGTACCTCTTATGGATGATGCAAAAATTAGCTTGCTTGCATTTTATTACCCCAAAGAGAGTTTCATATAAAACAAAATGTAGTCCAGTGACCTTGGCAGAGCCCCAGGAGCTGTTGGTAACAGCTTCTTCTGGGTAGGAGTACTCCAGAGGTATATGCCCCTCCCCGTCTTCTAAAGAGCAAGGGAGGGATGGCTTGTAGCAATGGAGCAGGTAACACTTCTGCGTGAAGGCTCATTGTTATCCCAGTTGGTACACCACCAGGGATTAGCAACATCCCTTCTCAAGAGGCACTGAAGCTGCATAGGGTTACCAGATGTTCCTTATTTCAGAGCCCTAGAGAGCATAACGGATACCCTCTTCTTTCCCTAACATACATATCTATTCTATAGCCCAGTGGGAGTAGCTCTGTTAGTTAAGGCATCTGCATCCCACCATTACAATCATACACATTCTAATCCTTATACAATCAGAATGGTGTGTCCTAATCATGTGAAACTTGGTAGGAAGGATCACTTGGGTGAGGGGTGGAATGCTTCCAACTTTCAAGAAAATCAGTTTAAATTACAGATATAGCAGTTTGAATTTTGGAGGCAAAAGCAGAAATTTGGGACTCTGAGACTTGCATGCACATGTGTAGTTAGTACAAGGAGTGATAGTAAGGAAGCTGTAGGTGTTCTGGAGATCAAGTTGGGCTCATTCTGGTTTCTTGTGAAGAGGTTTTTAAATTTGGAATTGTAATTTTGTGTGGATGTGGCGAAGTACCCCTATGCAGCTGGGTGTGAGTGAGTACCATTTGCCTTATGCAGCTGCTGTCACTAATATTCAATAACATGAGGAGATGTCAGGTTTGTTTGTTTATTTATTTACAACTACTTTTACCCTGTCCCTCTTGCCAAAGGCAGCTTGGGGCAGCTTACAGTATCAAATTTAAAACAATATAAATATTGTGTGTGTGTGTGTGTGTGTGTGTGTGTGTGTAGACAGTGACACACACACACGCACCATAATGGGGGACATAAAAATAATCAGCCTTCACCCATCTCCCTCACCAAAAGCCTGGCGGAACAGCCAGGTCTTTCACTGACGATGGAAGGAGGGGAGGTCCGGGGCCACCTGGGCCTCCACTGGAAGGAAGTTCCACAGCCAAGGAGTGGCCACCGGGAACGCCCTCTCCATAGTTGTCCCCCGAACAACTTGGGGGACTTCAGGAAGGGCACTCCAGGCAGACCACAGGGGCCGATCCAGAACGTTTTTTGTGAGAGTGAGAGTGAGAGTGAGAGTGAGAGAGAGTCAGTCCTGCATATAGGTGGTGCCCAGGCAGTATAGGGCTTCATATAGGCCAAAACCAACACCTTGAATCGGACCCGGAAGACTATAGGCAGCCAGTGCAGAGCCTGGAGCACCAACCCCAAAAGGAGATGGGCCGCCACATTCTGCCCTAGCTGCAGTCTCCAAACTGTCACCATGAGTAGCCCCACGTAGAGCACATTACAATAGTCCAATCTTGAGGTAATGAAAGCATGGATGATGGTGGCCAGATCACAATCTGAGACGTACGGCCAAAGCTGACACATCAGATGTAATTGGAAAAATGCATTCCTCACCACAGCCCCTACCTGGATGTCCAAGCGGAGCTGCGGATCGAGAAGTATGCCCGGACTGCGAACCTGGGGGACCAGTAGGGGGAGAATCCCATGGAGCCACCCTACCCACCACCATCATCTCTGTCTTGTTGGGATTTAACTTTCGTCAGCTCACCCTCATCCAGTCCCCCACAGCTGCCAAGCACCAGGTAAGCACTGAGACTGCTGGTCTGGGTCAGATGAAAAAGAGAGGTAGAGTTGGGTGTCATCAGCATATTGATGACACCACACCCCAAACCATCCCATGATCTCACCGAGCGGTTGTATATACACGTTGAACAGAAGAGAGGATAGAATGGAACCTTGCAGGACTCCACACACGAGGTCCCCGGGAGATGAAGAACAATCCCCGAGCACCACTCGCTGAGTTCTTCCAGCTAGGAAAGACTGGAACCATTCAAGAATGATCCCGCCACCCCAGCTTGGTCCCGCAGGTGAGTTACCAACATCTCATGGTCAACGGTATCAAACGCAGCTGACAGATCTAACAAAATCAACAGGGTCAATCGACCCTGATACAATTCTCAGCAAAGATTCTCGACCAAAGTCACAAGTTCAGTCTCAGTGCCATAACCCGAATGAAAGCCGGACTGCAAGGGACCAAGAAAACTGACGCAGTTCAGATGCCCCTGTAGTTGCCGAGCCACAACCCGTTCAATAATCTTCTCTAAAAAGGGGAGGTTAGAGACAGGCTGATAACTGGCAAAGGAGTCAGTGTCAAGTGATGGTTTTTTAAACAGAGGCTGGACACCACCTCCTTGAGGCAGCTCGGCATTCTGCCCTTCCGAAGGCAGGCATTGACCACACCTGACAGAAATAGCCCCAGTGTCTCCCAACTGGCCTTGACCAGCCAGGATGGGCACAGGTCCAATTCGCAAGAGGTGGCTCTGAGAGCCCCCACAACCTCCTCTGTATCAGTGGGTGACACCTATTGAAATTGGTCCCGCAAAATTGGACAAGGCAGGGCTTCCACAACCTCTGGTTCTCCCATTGTCATAAATGCAGAAATCATGGTGGATACGAGTGAACTTCTCTGCAAAGTAATTAGTTCAGTGCTGAATACAAAGGTAGTGTGTATAAATACAGTACAGATGGCTCTATAAATGGGAAGACCATTATAAAAGTAGTGTGGATGACTCTGTGCAAACAGTGGATGGTACAGAAAAGTTGGGAAAGTATCAATACAAAGTCACAAAAAGTAAGTACCAAAATGTCATTGTGAAAGAAGAAAAATGTTATGAAAGTACAAACAAGTCAAACATTTTCCATGTGATCTGATGATAAAACATTTCTTGGGGGGACAGGGAGGAAACACCAGGTTTAGGGGGGGGGGAGGGATGACAATGCAGGTGCATGTTGTGGAGCCTTGGGGAGGAGGTATGTTTGGGGGAGGGAGGCAATGAGGATGGGTGGGAACTGGAGATCCAGGAGATGGGTATGTACTGGGGAGGTGGGCAATGTGGGTGGGTCGGGAGAAGATCCCAGGTGGAGGAGGCATGAAGAGAGGGGGGCAATGCAGGCGGGGGGGGGGGGTTGGGTGGTGGGGTGGGGTTGTGTGAAGGTGAGAAGTGGAAACCCAAATACAAGAGAAGTGGGGCAATGCGGGTGCAGGGGGGCAGACTCAGCGCTGGTGTGAGTAGGAAGGAATGGAGCACATGCGTGGGGTAGAGGCTTAGAATGGGAGATGGAGGTGGGGGGTATCTGTACCAGGGATGTTTGTGAGGGGAGGATGGGAATGGGTGGAGGGACACATCTATGTGGAGCTGGACATGGGTGGGGGCATCTGTGCAGGGCTGGGCACAGGTGTTGGAGTTAGGAATAGGTAGTGGGGCTGGGGTTGGAACTGTGTGGAAACAGGTGAGTGGGGAAGGGGCATATTTATTTATTAATTTTATTTAAAATTTGTGTTACCCCACCCCTCCTGCCACAGGCAGCTGGGGAGGCTTACAATCTTTAAAAACATCAAGATAAAAACATCATAAAAGGAGGGGGGAAAATATAACATTCCACCCCCCCATTCCCAATCCCCCACACCACCACTGCCATCTCCCCTGCCAAATGCCTGGTGGAACAACCAGGTCTTATTCCGAAAGGAGGGAAGATCTGGGGCCAACCAGGCCTCCACCGGAAGGGAGTTCCACAGCCATGATGAAGCCACCGAGAATGCCCTCCCCTGTGTGGCCCCCCCAAAAAGCTCAGGGGACCTCGAGCAGGGCACACCCCTGTCTCTTATACACATCTAGATGTGTATAAGAGACAGCTCCACTTGAGAGGTCTCGGTATTATGAAAAGTTATCCCCGAGCAGCACCGGCTGGGTTCTTCGGTCAGGAAATAGCGGAACCATTCAAGAACAGTATGGAGTATGGACCATTCAATTACACACCTTTTTAAATATTATGAAATCTAATTTGTGTTTTATTAATCGTTAAGGTTTATAATGTTTTTTAAAAAACAAGTTTATGTCAATGTGCCTAGTGATGTTAAGTGACGTCACTACGTAGCAGTGTGCATGTTTGCACACGGCGCTCTGGTGGGGTTAGCAGTGCACACGGCCCTCTAATAGTGCTGGCTGGGTTAGCACAGCACACAGCAAGCAGCTTTATGCAGTCGGCAGCCTGGGTATATAAACCTCCAGAGCTTTCCCTTTATTTTCCTGACTGAGGGCACAAAAGGTGGAGACCACCAGGGATCACAGACAAGACAGGCTGCTTCTCGAGAATGAGGTAGCTTCTTTCAGGAGGGATTTGAAGGTTGGGAGGGAAGGAGCAGAGCAAATGCATTGGGGTAGGGGGCTTCAGGCACAGGAGGCAGCATAAGAGAAGGGAAAAATAGGGTTTGAGGAGCAAGAGACTTGAGGCAGGTGAGGGTAGTGGCTGAGAAGTGTGTAGTTCCTGGGCAGGAATGTGATGGGAAACTAGTGCAGAGAGATGGTGGGGGAAGGGGGAAAGGCCATGATGGGTTCTGAAGTTAAAGCAAGGGCTGGTGAAGCAGGGCGGGAACACTGGTGGAACTATTCTGCCAGGCCCCATCACCCCACCAGCCCCTGTTCCCACTCTTAGTTTACC
Source organism: Sphenodon punctatus (assembly GCA_003113815.1). NCBI lineage: Eukaryota > Metazoa > Chordata > Lepidosauria > Sphenodontia > Sphenodontidae > Sphenodon > Sphenodon punctatus. The sequence goes on along the minus strand of QEPC01004473.1, from coordinate 428,183 downwards.
AGCACTTGCTCAGGGCTGGTTTAAGTCTGGTGATTCCACTGCTGTACAGCACTACGTACAACTAGTAGTGCTTTAGAAATGATTAGTAGTAGTAGCAGTAGTAGCTCTTTGGCACTGCTGGAGTGGGAAACACATGTAAATAAAACTTACAGATACTTCTTCCTGTAACAAAATTATGCCCTGAAGATCCAAAGAAATCTGAGCTGCACACTTCCTGGTTTCTTTGCCAGAACAAGTAATGTTGCAACTCTCCTAAACAGAGGAAAAAGAAATAAGATGTTTAAAATAGGGTGGTTTTTTAAAAAGCCTGGTTGATATCAATAAGGATGTCCCTCGTCTTGGCATAGAAGCCTGGAAGCCGGAAGCTCAAATGCCTGAGGACTTAAAGGAAGGAGATAATTGTATAAAATGCCATTGAACTGATAATTTCTCTGTACATTTAACAGTGCCTATATCTCTTTTCCTGCTTATGAGCTAAACCTATGGGCTCAGCTTTAACTACAGCTTGCAACACTTCAGTCACTAGGATACGAAGAAGACAGAGTTCAAAGTTCTCCCAGTCGTGGGAGAGCTGAGTAGGCTAGCAGCACCTTGTTGGACACACATTACCTTGGAGAGTACAAGCAGTTCTAAGAGACAAAGGACAGAATTAGGTCAGACAGAACAAACAAGCTACTCTACGCAAGAGGTCAAATCAATCTATTAGAAGTTTCTTAAATGTAACTTAGTAGTAGTGGGGTGGGGGGTGTCCTTATCCAAACACTTTCCCCCTCCCCATTTTATTGTAGCTGCTTTTAAGTATCTCTCCACACCACCACCACCTCAATCTTGTTACAAATAACACTCCATGGCTACACCTTTTCATTGCAGCTGACATTGTAGCACTGAGGATTAGCCAATACAGGACAGTTGTGGTGTTCATAAGGAATGTCCATTATGTTCTGCAGAGCCGTATGTTCAGAATAAAGGATGCTCAAGTTTGTTAACCTTTGACTTAACTACTCTGGTCAATCATACTTTTTTGGTCTAAGAATTTTCCTGGTTTTTTAAATGAGAATGCAATAAATCTCCCTTTCTGCTGCAGTGTCAGCCTGGTCAATAGATGCCCCCTTGTGCAGATGCACTTGGTTTTAACTCCTCACCAAACGTGCCAGGTCTTTATTTTATATTTCTTCTGGGGCTTTTGTCTAATGGGTCTCATGATAGAGAGGGCTGGCCTTATGAGCCCCCTCCCCTTGTCAGTATTTTCTTGCAGCAGTAGCTGCAGGAAAGTTAAAGGCAGAACTGCTCTCCATTATGAATGGGGGAGTTCTGAAGCCCAATATTGAAGAAACTGCTTGACCTATAGTTCTGAAAATGTATCCATGGCTTACATTGGTGGGGACCATCATATGTGCAATGTTTGAAGAAAATCCAGCCAGAAAATCAAAAGTTATAACTGCTTAAAAATTAATTGTTTGTGGTCAAAATGCACAGCATCCTGACTATTTTGAACCATTGATATCTCCACCCCCCAATAAGTTGAGGCCCCAGATTTCACAGCCTTGGAGCTTGAGATCTAGACCAAGTGCTGGTGTAGTGTGATAATGATTGACCAGAGTAGTTAAGTCAAAGGTTAACAAACTTGAGCATCCTTTATGCTGACCATACGGCTCTGCAGAACATAATGGACATTCCTTATTATGAACACCACAACTGTGCAGTCAAACATGAGTTAAGCATTAAAAAATCAGTTCTGCTGGCTGGTGCATGCACAGTCAACCACCATTTGTGGTGTTGGAAAAAACAGCATAAGGCAAGTTATGTGACTCTGTTTTTTAAAATCACGTAGCTTTATCAGGAGCCAGCTCTGTCACAAAAACTTTAAGCTTTAGTCTGTTTCATGTCAATTATCCTCTTCCTTCACTCCTTTTCACTCCCTGTGAAAAGTCTGCAACTTTTAATAGGCAGTGAGAAGTCTGCAACTTTTCATAACTAGTGAAAAGTATGGCATGAGGCCAGAGGGTAATTGACATGAAATTGATTAACCTGCCTCTTGCTGACTTTCTGAAACAAGTGGGTCACTGACATGAAACGGACTAGAGCTTAATGTCTTTGTGACACAGCTGGCTCCTGATAAAGTTACGTGATTTTAAAAAGCAGAGTCACATAACTTTCCTTATGCTGTTTTTTGGCAGTTAGTGGCTGCTCGACTGCGCATGTGTCAGCCAGCAGAACTGATTTTTTAATGTTTAATAACTTGTTTTTGGCTGCACCTATCATTATCACACACCAGCACTTGATCTAGATCTCATGCTCCAAGGCTGTGGACCCAAAGACCTGGCTCAACAGTAGCCGGGGGGTGGGGGGACTGGTACAAGGGATTATGAAAGGTAGGAGGTCTCTGTCCCTGTCCTGTGTCCCCCTCGCTCTGCCTCCCATTTTCCCTTGGCAGAGCTGCCAGCAGTGGAGTAATTTGGGTTCAATGTTTGGCCGTGGAAGGGGACATCGTGCCTCATCATCCCCCGTGCAGCAGTGCCCACAATACGGCCCCCCTGCTGCTGCCCAGAGCCTGCCCCGACCTTGCTTCCATCCTGCCCCTCCCAAACCCCAACAGCTTCTCCATTCTGGGACCTGAACTTGCAGTGCAGAAGAGTCCTACCTGGCTGTGTCTCCTCCCCTTCCTTCTGAGTGGCATCAATGGCTGTTGGGGAAGGGGCAGCAGGGAGAGCCACCCATTCCAAAAATGAATTGGGGGAGCAGTTCTGCAGGTTCATCTCCACCCCCATCCCATCCTTCCCTGCAGCATCACCCCCACAGCTGCCCCCTTGTGGTGGGGAGGCAAACCACAGATCTGCCTCATTCTGCACAAGCAATACAGACTAATGAGATGATTTTCATATATCTGCATATGATTTTCATGCAGTCCCAAAAATCCCTGTGTGGGGCTGGAGTAGAAGGCTAGGACTGCCCTGTGAAGCGATGAACCTACTGCTAATCTGAGGGGAGGGGGGACTGCCCAGCCAGTTTGTGCCCCAAGCCTAGAGTTCCTTCCTTGCCCCATAGCTCTGAATCTCCCTCCCTGTTTGGATCCTGCCCCTTGGAATATGGCTATGATATTTGAAATATTGATCTGATGACTTTTAAATATGGATATGACTGTTAAAAAAGAGAGCAAAGATGAATATGACTTTCATGCTTCTGGTTTTCTCTTTCTATCCTTCCTTACTGTGTATCCACATGTGAGCACATCATATAACTGACACATGTGATATCGTTTAACAGTCTCATTACTATATTAATCACATCCAAAAAAAACCCTGGAAATTTTCTAAAACAAAAAACTTTACAGTTTAAAAAACTATTAAAGGCAGAACCGTTTCCAAAACAAAAAACTTTCCTTTTCAAAATCATTTCACAAACTACATTTCTCCCAACTTATACTCCAAAAAACATGAAAATTAATAACAATTACAATTAAAAAATCTTTTAACATAAATTACAACAAAAATTAAATGTCAACTCCCCCTCCGCGATAGACGCGGCAGGGTTTTGGCAGAGTCCCCCCGCTCTGGAAGAAGAAGAGGATGAGGATGATTGAGTGCCACTTACAGTGGTGTTGGGGAGGGAGGGAGCAGTCACCATGGCAATGAGGGGGGGCGCCCAGGACTCTCGTGAGAGCTGGGACTCCCGGGCACCATTTTAGATATCCTTGCTCGTCCACCTCATTGCGGTTTGGGCGGCGAGCAAGGAAGGTTGTGCAGGGCAGGGAGAGCAGCACAGGACAGGGGCCTAGCGAGCCCTCAGACAGGATTGGACCCAGCACTGTTGGCTTCATGGTGGGTGCCGACTCTTCCCTGCGGCTGAGCCTTCTGGTCATGGCTGGAGCCGCGTGGAGCAAACAGGCTGGCAGACCAGCATGCAGTGAAGTTCCCTCAGCCCCCCAACCTCCCCACACCCCCAAATGGACGTGCGCTCACCTGAGGAGTGTGGGATCAACAGCAGTGCTGCAAAAAAGGATCTATCCTTCAGGCCGAGGTTGAAGGGAGGTTCCCTTCCTTCCCCCTTGCTTGGTGATTGAGCCTTTGGCAGGTTTAGAAGTGGGTTGGGGGAGGGCTTCCAGCATAGAAGGGGAAGGAGAGACGGGCTTTTTTTTTAATAGGACGGGACATAGGCCAAGTTTAAAAAAGGGGATACCCCCACACACATGTAAGCTACCCCAAGGAAGCAGAGGGTTAAGATGTGGGTCAAGTGGAGGGGAGTAGGCCCCCATCGGGAGCAGAGGCAGGATGCCTCCAAAAAAGCAGAGAACCCAGTACCTTGCCACAGCTAAGTCCACCCCAAAGGTGCCCCCCACCAAGCGTGCTGCACGGGGGGTGGGGGTCGGAGTGGAGGGGAGCACACTGGAGCCATACTGGAAGCCATGCAGGCTCAGCTTGCAAAATATCAGGCCTGGATCGAAGACCTAGAGGGTGCTCAAGCTAGGGTAGAGGAATGCAATACTGGGGGGGCTGGCTGGTATGGGTGTGGAGGCCAAGCTTTGCACTACCCCTCTTAGGGGGGAGGGCTTTCAATGACAAGGGCATCGTTGGGTGCTACCATCTCGTTACAGTGATGATGAGCCCGGACCCAGCTGAAGCAGTCAAGAACTATCGCAGACCCAGGAAGCACAGATTGAAGTGCTGAAGGAAGGGATGCAGGCCTTGACAAACAGCCTCGAGGCGGTTCAGAGGCGATGCCAGGGGATGGGGAGCAGCAGCGGTGGACTTGGCCCACAGCACAACCTCGAACACGTGGAAGGTGAGCATGAGGGCGACTGTGGATGCGAAGTGGAGTACGAACACTGGGGCCATTGACTGACATTCTTGGAGTTTTTCCCCAAAGTGGTGGCTGTGGTCATGTGGGAGGCGGAATTTACCAACAGGAGGGTCTTGTTCTGGTGCAACAACATGGCAGTGGTGCATGTTGTCAATAAGCTGTCATCCAAATCAGAAAGGGTCATGAGGCTGGCCCGGGCTTTTGTACTGAGATGTCTTAAAGCGAACATCTTGTTCATAGCTAAGCATGTGCCTGGTATTAACAATGGCATAGTCAATGCCCTTTCTCAGTTCCAGACAGACCACTTTCACTTGCTGGCCCCAGAAGCCAGGGAAGACCACGACCTGTTCCCGAGGGGTATGTGGAACCTTGGATCCTATATCAGGCAGTACAAGGTTCCCTCATGCCCAGAACCAGGCGGGCATACGATGCGGCGTTCAGCGAGTTCCAAGAATTCAGGTCACGAAACCAGTGGACTTTAGGATTCCCCATCGCCGAAGGGCAGGTCCTTCAGTTTGCAATGGATCTTTGTGGTAGGGGTCTGGCAGCAGGGACCATTGCAGGGAAGGTATCGGCCATTACATTTGCAAGCCAGTTGGCAGGCCACCCCTCGCCTGACAATGGCTTCTTTATGAGCTGTCTCAGGGAGAGCTGGCCCAGGGACACCCCCCACATGCAAGACACAAGAGCCCCCATTACCCCCCCCCAGCTGTTGCCTCACCTTACCCGAGCATTGCACCTAGTCTGTTACTCCAGGGAGGAAATGGTGCTGTTTCGGATGGTTTTTCGGGTAGCTCTGTTTGGGGCTTTCCGTATTAGTGAGCTGGTTCCGGAATCCAGGGCAGATTGCATGGGTAGGGCACTCCAGTTTGGGAATGTGGGTTGGTGGGGGGATGTCCTTGCACTTCACCTCCGGAGATCTAAGACCTCCCAGAGGGGAGTGGGGAAATTGATTAGGCTGTATCCATTGGAGGATGCGCAAATCTGCCCCGTCAGGCAAATGAGAGAATACCTTGCGTCTCGCCCCCCCAGGGGGCGGGCCCATTATTTGTGCATGAGGATTGGGCACCCCTGATGCGATACCAGTTTGGTGCAGTCCTCAACATGTGTGTGAAGGAAATGGGTCTTGACCTGGGCAGCTACAGTGCGCATTCATTTAGGATCGGGGTGGCATCAGCAGCGGAAAACATGGGGCTGACTGGTCATCAAATACAGCGGATAGGCAGGTGACTATCAGCGGCATTCCAAACTTATATTAGGGAAACTGGAGCCAGAGTGAGAGGGCGAGGTATGATCTCCCGAGTGGCAAAAAGGGGGAAACAAGGCATGAAAACTGACTTGTGATTTCTCTTTCAGACATGGCAGCATCCCGGGCAAGGATGGTGGTTTGGATCGTCGGCCACAACATCGTGCATTGTGCAGGAAAGATGGCTGCACGCAGTGGGTGGGGCACCCAGCTGGGCCTTAGCAACCGGGCTGAGTTAATATGGATGGGCCGACACAGAATGCAGTGGGAGCAGCTGCTCCCAACACTGACTGCGGCAACGGAGAGATTTCCTCCGCTCGGAGTGATGGTAATACACTTAGGGGGAAATAATTTGCCAAAAGCAACAGGACTGTGGTTGACAAAGAGAACAAAGGCTGACTTGCAAGTAGTGCGAGATCGATTCCCGGGGTGTACAACCATGTGGTCTGAGATGCTGCAGAGACGGGTATGGGGTAATGCTAACCGCCTAGGGCGAGTGGATAGGGCACAGAAAAGGGCAAACAATGAAATTGGGACTTGGCTTTGGTCAAAAGGCTGAACAGTGATCCGGCACGATGAAATCAGTTATGAGAAGGACGAGCTGTTTAGAGGTGAGGGCGTCCACCTGTCCGATGTAGGTTGTAATTTATATCTTGGGGTCCTGAAGCGCCGTTTAGTGGAGATCATGGATGGTATGGCAGCAAACCAGCCAAGCAGAGCTGGCGGTTCTAATGGCGGTGGGCTGGTTCAAAGGTAATTGTTTAAAAGTTGAATTAGTTAGCATAGGATGGTTACAAATATCTCCTTAAGAGAAGGGCACGGCCATGCATAAGCCGCACAGTGCGGCCCCACGGCCGGACCCGCTGGGAGGACCATGTGCCAAGCTGTGGGTCATGGTGTTCTCACCCTTGTTTAACCCCAACAAAAGGGGTATAGGTATGAGCAACCAGCAGCCTGAGGAAACTCGGCCATTGAGGCAGGGCGTAAGTTACAAGTTGGGGAAGTTAGGTCACAGGAGATTTCACTTAGAGTTTAACCGAGGACGTAAGGAGGAGGGCCGGATGACCAGGAAAAGTGCCAGTAGGGACAGTAACCTCCTGTGGTGGGGGCGGGGACAGTTAAGAGAAGGTAGGACCACAGTTAAAAGGGGGAAGCGGGACAGTTGCCCCTTCCCCCTTTCTGGTTTATAAACAGCTAATAAAGAGTGCAGCCGTTCAATTCCAGAAATGTGTCCTCGTCTTCTTTTGGGGTGCGCCAACAAAAAGCATGCAAATTATTTACAGATTTTATATATACTTAATTCCTTACCATATATACTTTTATTTATCACTAACTAAACTATCACATTATTTCTTTATTATTACAAATCAAAGACAAACAATTTTTGCAAGGTGTCTTAACTCTTTTATTTACATGTATAAAAATGGTATATACGTTATACAAAGAACTGTTGACCATGTCAGTGTAGACAAGTTTATATAATTTGTTGTACACAAGGCAATTTTGCTCAAAAGTACAGTGTGTCTAAAAGCACCCCATGTTACAGGTACTCATCATTCTTCAGTGCAAGGCAGGAGGGATTTGCAGGTGCCAGGATTGCACTTATTCAGTATTTCCAAGAGACCAGATTCCATTATTGGGGAAGAGAAGCTTTAAGGTAGAGAGCACAGTTGCTGTTCACACATCCCTTTTACTTTGTTAAAAACATATGGTTGACAGGAATGCAGGGTCTATGGCAGCTGGGACCCCATGTGAAATGATGTGGTAGGTCCCTTCCCGAATCACTACAGGTCTGCACAGGCCAGAGCTTAGGGATGTGCACCAGGCCCCCATGTCATTTCTGTTTTCATTATTCAAAAATGTCATTTTTGTTATCATTATTAACGACAATGTCATTTTTGTTATTTGTTATTTTTGGTATTGTTGTAGATATTCATTATAGCTATCGTTATCGATATTGGCACCATTTCAAATGAAGATTTTTGTTTTGGTATCGTTATCGATTCCCATGCATAACTAATATCTCTAAATCTAAGGGAGATGGGAAGGGAAAAGGAAAACTGTTTAATCAATTATCTATATAACTATTCTAATCTATACTTCTATAATATATATTATCTATATCTAATCTATACTACCTATCTATATATAATGTACAGGGGGGAGAAGGGCATGGAAAGGGAAAAGGTAAAATGTAGGTTATGAGGAAGGAAAGAAAGGTATTTGGTGATAATACAATGAGGGTTAGGGAGGATTTGTCAGGATACGCAACCTGACATGCAGAGCTCTCACAGAACAGAGAGAGAAAACCTGGCTCTCCCATTATAAAGGGTTGCAGTGCCCTCCCCCAGAGCCCCCCTAATTGGTTGTGGGAGGCAGCAGGCATTGAGCAATCAAAGAGTGCCATGAGACTGCTGGGGCCTGCTTGTGCTGCTCATTGGCCTGTGATACATCCATCAGATACTGCTGAGCTGCTTGCCCCTCCCAACACAGGCACAGCTGAACAGTTCAACCCTGTTAAGACTCCAAGATGTCTGCTCCCTCCTCCCCTCTCCACATTTTCCCTCCAAAACCCTCCCGGAGTGCAGCTGCTCCACCGATGCCTGGCAGGCAGTCTGTAATGCCTGGCCAAGTAGGGGTGCCGGCCACTCCAGTTCCAGGACCCATCGTCAGGGTTCTGGGGCCGTCATTCCGATCATGGGGAGCCATCTTCTAGAAGCTGCCACTCCAGTCCCAGGACCCACCATCAGGGTTCCAATCCAATCCAATCCAGTTTTATTTATATCCCGCACTCTCTCAATAATGACTCGAGGCGGCTCACAACAAAAAGAAATACATTTCTGGGTTTATTTCCCAACTGCCACAGCACTAATAACAACAACGATAATGACGTCGTCGTTTTCATTTTTGTTATTGATATTATTATTGATACCGTTATCTGTATTCCTGGTTGTCGTTTTTGGTATTCTCAGCTGTTGTTTTTGTTACTGCAATAACGAAAATGACAATTTTCGTTATCGTTATTGTAATAATGAAAATGACATGCATACCCCTACCAGGGCTGCCTTCCTGTGTCTGAGTCCTTGTGGGCTTGTTTTATTTTCAGTGTTTCTCACACTCATTGTCATTTCAAGTTTATCTATGCACCCCATGTATTAAGGGGCTTCTGCGGGGGCCACTAAAATATGAAGTCCTGTGCAGTGGCGCAGTTTACAGATTCCTCCATCGCTTTCAGCTTGTTCAGAATGTGACAGCATGGCTGCTTACTGGCTTGGGCAGCTGATCATAGTATGCCTGCCCTGTATTTTCTGCATTGGCTGCCTATAGAGTGGTGGACTGAATTTTAGATTGTGCTGCTGGTCTTAGGGATAGGCCCGGGCTAATATTCAAGACCTACTCCTGGAGCTTTGCTCTGATAGTTATCTGTATCAGAATCCACCTGCTGTTTGGGGGGTCCTGCCAATCGCGCCTTAAGGTAGTGGGTGATTGGGCCTTTGCTTCAGTGGGTCCCTCAGTGTAGAACTCACTTCCCCCAAATGTTTGTCTCAGTTCCCCCCTCCTCTAAAAAGTTCCTGAAGACGTATTCTCCAGGTGCTTTTAGGACCCACTGCTTGCTTCTCCTCAGCGTACTATGTCCTTTGTCTTTACATTCCCTTTTAAATAGTTTTAAATGGATTTTATATTGCTACTGTATTTTATGAATGTGAAGTGATCAGAGTGCCATCTGGCAGGGGATTTCTATACAAATAAAATTATGATAGAGAAAAAACCTGGCTTACAGCCACAGGGAAAAATCCTCCCTCCCTCCACAGAAGCCAATGCACTCTCATTGACCTCAGTTGAGTGAAAACCACATCCATAGAGGATTGCAGCTCCCCTGCTTCAGTCGTAATTACACAAAGTTAATTAATTGTCTGCTATACTCCTCTTATTCTGCTGCTGTCTTAGTGAATAGCCTTTCTTCGGAGGCAAGAAGCATGCCAAAGCCTTTGTGTCAATAGCAGGGATGGGGATTCCTGAGACACACCTGCCTCCTCCCTTTACAAGTAGAAAGGCCCTGGGGTGGCACCCTTGGGCATCAGCTGAAGGGCGATGCCTAAGGGTGTCGGCCATTGTTGGGGCCGTCAGCGATCAGTAGTGGCTACGGCCGCCCCATGTGAAGAGGGTGGAGGCAAGACCCCAGATTGGCAGATGGACTGCCCCCACTTTTGAACTGGTCCTCCTCCTTCCTGCCATGGGGGAGGGGGTGGGGCTTGGACTCGGACTCGCCTTTTCTGAAAGCTGGCTTAGTTGGGCCAGCTTAAAATATTGCTTCTGTTTGCAGGGCTGTAGGCCCGTGCATTTGCAGCAGAGCCTCTTGGAGAGGTGAGTTGTGGGGTGAAATGGGTGGGACTGGGGTAGGGAGGGGGAAGGTCCCAACGGCAGCCCCAGGTGTAAGGTGGATGAAGTGCAAGGGTTGGGCTGCCTTGTGAGAGCAGGCAGCAGGGAATGGGTTAGGGGTTTGGGGCAGGAGGTGGGTTGGGTTTCCTTCAAGTGGACTGCTATTGGACTGATATTTGATATAGTGTTTAGATTATGTATTTATATTGTATTTAATTTGTGAAAATTTGTGTAAGCTGCTATGAGACACCTGTGGTGGAGTCTGCGGCATACAAAATTAAATTGAAAATGAAAAACAAATGAAAACTACCTTTGCACTTTTAAATTAGAAACCCTTAATTCTGATATGCCCAGCTGAGCTAAATGATCAAGAGGCATTCCAAGCCCTATCATACCTGAGCCACTGCTGTCAGCCTTGGAGACACCCCTTGTTAACCTAGAACGGCAATTAGTGCCTGTCAGAGCTCGGTGGGAACATGCATACATTGAGTCTGCCATCCACCAACCACTTCATCTGGATTAACTGGTTAGTTTAATAAGACTACTTTGAACTAGGGGCGAATTCACACGTGCAGCAATTATCTGGATTTTTAAAAACTGGTTCTCAATAGTTCGCTGTTAACAAGTCCTGTTGCATTCACATGCATGCCATACCGATTTTAAGTACAGCGAAATAATGCATTCAGACCTTCTTGTAGTGCGTGCTTACCCGGCTGCTCAGTACGGTTCAGTTACAGGAAGTGGCCTGTGGGGAGCCAGAAGGTTGCTACTTTGTAGCAAAGTACAACTTTGCTACAACCTTTGCTGCAACTTTGCAAACTTTGCAACAACCTTTGCTACAACCTTTGTAGCAAAGGTTGCTACTTTGTAGAATCAGGGAATAAAGAGGGAGAGCCTGAGGCTGCTGGAAAGAAGCCCCTCGCATTCTCTCCCTGGTTTCTTTCCGGTATCCCGCTGCTGCTACTGCTGCAGCACTACGGTAGAGGCAGAGGCAGATGATTGAAAGTCCCTTGGAGGGAAGAACTTTTTTGGGGAGAAGCATGGAGGGGAAACATGGAGGGGAAGAACTTTTTTGGGGAGAAGCTGGCTGCAGCCTGCACCCAGCGAGGCAACTACAGGGCTCCAGCTGGTCTCACTGCTTCCGGTAGGGGCAGGAGTAAAACAGCGCACTTGGAAGCACGGTTGCATTCACATCAGAAAAGATTACACACTAGTTAAAACCAGTACGATGTTGCTTTCACACTGCTGTTAAGTGCGGATTTATTGAAAACGGACAGCAAAAAGGTAGGTTTGAGTAGCTTTTCAACACGCATTGCTTTAGTGCGATATTGACTCCATTTAATCGAATTTAAGTGTTCAGACAGGCATGAAACATTCGTTTTTTAAAAAAAATCGCACAAATCAGAACGTCTGAATCTAAGTGGTTGGTGGATTGTGGCCTAAACATGCTGTTTCCTAAGATCTCTGTACTAATTGCAACATCCCCTGGCTGGAGTCACCGAAGTGGAGAAGGAAGGGTGCATTATGCTTCCCTGTCTTCCTTGTTCTGATGTAAGGAATCAGCTGGGGTGGAGGAAGGAGACGGGACAGGCAGTGTTTCCACTCCTGCTGGGAGTTCTGCATAGAGGGGATGAGTCACCGAGCAAGATGGTGAATCAGCACACGCTGCCTAGGGCCCCTTCTCACAGCAGAGACAACACTGGTTTTTGCCTGGCCATGAAACAGACCAAGGAATGACTTCAAGTTAATAAAGTATCCATACGGAATGCCTGCCAACAACTCCTTTCTTCACTCTCTGGTGGAGTCTGTTCCACATTCCCATCAGATCTGGTTAGCAACTGTCCCTGTATTCTTCGAGATTTTTTTTTGTAAATCAGATTTGTTTGAATAATCAGCTGTTTTATTGAAAGTAAGCATCAAATAAAGTCCCCAAGAATATTCCACTATTGCATATGCAAATACAAGGATTATAGAAACACATGCAAAAAGAACATACAGTTTCAATGCCCAATATTTCTCATACAACTGCCCAAAGTATTCGCGTATATTATCAGGTTCTGGTCTATAAACTAAACTTGGTTTCTTATGCATTCCTTATCAAGCTAAATATAGTTACCCTCCATTCAGTAGGCCAGCTTCTGAAGTGGATATGGGAAATCAACAGGTCTGGACCAAAAGTAAGACGTGGAAAGATGGAATTGAAGAGATGAAGCGCTTTCTGCCCCTTAATCCACAACTTTTATTACCTTAATTCTCCTCTCATGTCCACCCAGGAAACGTACGTATTCCAATAACTGTGACCAATTAAAAAGCGACAAGTCTACTAATATAAATGCAAAATTTCTAAAACATGTCCAAATTCTGCAGTGAGCTAGCCTTCTAATATAATGGAAAAGTTGCCATATTTTACTAAACCTGCAGTGAACTGCTGTTCGTATTTCAATATCAAAGTTCCAACACCTTTTCCTGTTATTTTAAGGTTACACATTAGTTCCTTAATTTCTACAACGGTTCTAATCTTCACCACACAATTCATCCTGAAGTAACCTTGCTTTATTTCTAGCTCACTTAGAATCTAACACTTTAAACTTTAACATACTTAAAATCCTATTTAATCAACACTGCAAACTCCTATATTAAACACACTACTTCTAATCAACTACTATGCACTCTAAATGAATATATGAGTAAATATATGTAGTAAATATATGAGTAAATACTTAATAATATGTGAACTATTATCTGGACCTCAAAAGCCTGAACCTATTAACTCAAGGATCCAGGCAACAACACACATGCTATACATACACAGTTCTGTATATACAGTCCAGGTCTTAGAGGTCTTCTCTGGGTAAGCCCCTCTTCTCGGGCACAGTCCCTCCTCAGGGCAGATGCAAACCTCCCTCTGGTCAGACCGGTAACTCTGTCTCATTAGCAACTCTCACTACTCCCAGTCTCTAGGGATGATCGCATGCCCCGTGGATCCTGCGTGCAACCTGTGTGCATGTCCATTGAGAATGCATTGGGCCACATGGAATCCATGTGGGACCCACGTGTGAGGCGTTTGGGATCGTGGCCTCTGGGGGACAGGTACAGTCCCTCTGGCAGCCCACCAAACCCTTTAGCTCAAGCTACTCCCTCAAAGCACTCTCTCTCCAGTCACAACTCTTGCCACACTCTAAGCTCTCTGTTCAGGCTTTGGCCTGGCCTAGTCAGGCCCAAGCTCAGGTGTGAGGCTTCCAGGCATGATCCACTCTCCCTTCAGAGTCTGGGTTTTGAGCAGCAGCACAGCCTTCACCCTGGCTTGCGCTACCCCCTTAGTGCTGGAACAGGCACCCTAGACTCCATGGATGTACTGGCCATCCCCAAAATATCAGCCTCACCTATGGGGGCCTCCATTCCAGTCCCCATACTGCCAGTATTACCACACAGGCTCAACATCTAAGCCAAGTGGCACAACTCCCTCTGATGCTTTAGGGAGACCACCAACCCTGACCCCACTGTCTGCCCCCATCAGGACTGCTTGGGTGATTCCTCCCATAAGAGTCGCAACCCCCACTCTTGTAGTTAACAGCAGCATTGAGAACCATTCTGGGATCTGCCAATCCTGTTGTGACCTCGACTTGTGCGCCTTCAGAACCACAGATAGCATCAGTCATCGCTGCTCAAGCTCCATTGGATCAACTTCCTAAAACTACTACACTTTCTCTTCCTCCCACACTGACAACATCTTCTGTCTCATCTCTGTGTGGCCTCAGCACCACCAATAATGTCAACAATCCCTCTACCTCTGCAACAATGATTCTAAGGGTGTCCAATTATGCCTCTGTTATGTCCACATACAGTCATCTCTTATGGGAAAAGATGTCTCCAGTTCTTCATCTCCCACTAGTTCTCAAGCAGCAGGTGGAAATAATAAAGGCAGAGGGCTTATACTTAGCCCAGTTATAACTTACCACCATGACACACATTGCAGACTCAGTGGCAAGATCCATCACAAATGCCATTGCCACTAGGCGACACATGTGGTTATGCTCAACAGCTCTGGCCTACCAGAATAAAAATAGAGAATTTACAATTTGATGAAGGTGGTCTCCTTGCTACTAACACTGATGAAGGTCTGGCAAGGATAAAAGAAACCAAAAGGACTACCCTAGCCTTATGGGTCACCTACAAGATGAAGAGGTGGTTTAACACCACACCTTCCTATAGATCAGCCAGAAGTGGTGAAGTATTTCGTAGATTGTTGTATGTACCCTATAGATCAGCCAGATGATCTACAGGGTACATACAACAATCTACGAAATACTTCACCACTTCTACCCCTCACCCCCAAGCTAGAAGACCTTACAAACCCAAACAGAGGCCTAGACAATCCTCTAACTCATCTACCAGCTCAGTGAAGCAAAGGTCTCAAGGTTAACTCTAAACCTCCTACCTGTTTCTTTTAGGTTTTCCTTTTCTCTGAAAATATGATCTCTTATCACCTCTGATAAATGGATTCTTGAGATTGTAGAGGGTATGTCATCCAGTTCCTTTCTTTCCCCCACCCTAAGGCCTCTTCCCTGTCCCTCTTCAGGGACCTATCTTACAAGGCAATATTAACACAAGAGCCCTCATCTCTAAAGGAGCTACAAAAGAGGTTCCTTTAAAATTTAATGAAGAGGTTTTTATTCAAAGTACGTCTTAGTTCCCAAATGGGATGGGACCTAAGACCTATTCTGGATTTGAGACAATTCGTTAACTACTTTATTTGATCTTTTAAGTACAGGATGGTCATCTTGGCTAAGATCCTCCTATGTCTACGAAAGGGCTTATGATTCACACTTGATTTACAGGATGCTTACTTCCATATCAGCATTCATCCAGCACATAGAAAATATTTAAGATTCATCTGTAAATAAAATCACTACCAATTTACAGTACTTCCCTTCAGCCTTTCTACCACCCTAAGGGTTTTCACAAAATGTCTTGCCCCTGTAGCAGTTTATGTAAGAAAAAAGGGTATCTCTGTTTTTCCATACTTAGATGATTGCTTAATAGTATCCATCATTGAACTAAAACTTACCACAGAATTGCGAACTGTTTTAGATCCCCAACAGTTGGAGATTTCTAGGGGTGTGCATTTCATTTTTGTTACGATAATGAAAATGAAATAAGGATTTTAAATTTTTGTTATTGAATAATGAAAATGAAAGACCATAGTAATGAAAAAAATTGTTTTGTTATTATGAATTAACAGGAAAAACCTGAAAAACACATTTTCAGCTGTAACATCTTTATTTGTCCTATTTTGATTAAACTTGGCAGGATTGTACTCCCAATGAAGGGTATTATTTATTTATTTATTTATTAAATTTATACCCCGCCCCATCCTGAACCCAGCTCACCCCGAGCTTACAATCATAAAATACCATAAAACAATCCAATACCTAAAATATCATATATAAACATTTAAAACATATAAAACACATATAAACAGGGCCTGGGACATAAATTTCTAGGGGTAAGGGGAATAAAAATCACTACCAACCCCCTCCCCAAAGGCCCGGGCGAACAACCAGGTCTTGCATCTTTGCCGAAATACTAAAAGGCTTGGGGCCAGGCGGGCCTCCTCCAGCAGGGAGTTCCAGAGACGCGGCCCGGCCACCGAGAATGCCCTCTCCATTGTGGTCCCCCGCTTAACACAGGGCACCTCCAGGAAGGCACCCCCGGCAGACCGCAGGAGTCGCTCCGGAGCGCAGAGGGCGAGGCGGTCCCTGAGGTATGAGGGGCCGAGACCGTGCAGGGCTTTGTAAATCAATACTAACACCTTGAATCTGGCTCGCCACGCTATCGGCAGTCAGTGCAGAGCCTGGAGCACCGGTGTTATGTGCTCCCCGCGACCCGTCCCCGAAAGGAGATGGGCCGCCGCATTCTGCATTAGCTGCAGCCTCCGAACCAAACACAAGGGAAGCCCCACGTAGAGCACGCTGCAATAGTCCAGCCTCAAGGTGATGAAGGCATGGATGAGGGAGGCCAGGTCCGGGCCGGAGACGAACGGACGTAGCCTCCACACCAGATATAACTGGCGAAAGGCAGCCTTTGTGACTGCCTCCACCTGCCACTCTAGG
>QEPC01004473.1:360860-408671 GCA_003113815.1 Sphenodon punctatus | reverse complement strand
GGGGGGGTGGGCTCGCCTCTGGGTCTTACTCTGTCTTTTTTAAAACAAAAAGCCAGGCTGGGCAGGGTGGGTGGGGGGTGTCCCCCCTTCCACCCGCGCAGCCTGGACTCGGGGAGGGTTTTTTTAAAAAAAACTTTTATGCGGGGGCTTTAAGTTTTTTTTACATTGCAGCCATTTTTAAATGGCTGCAATGCAAAAAAAATCCGGTACCCCGAAATCCGGTACCCGGTCCGGATTACCGGGTCAAATCCGATAATGCCGGTACGCCCGATACCGGCATTATCGGATACCGGATTCTACCGGTTTCCCACCCCTAGTAGATATAAGCTGCTGTTCTTTGGGCCTGCTCTTGGTCTGTGGTTAGTTCTAGCTTTGGTCAGAGCATTTTATGACTTTGCTGGCAGGCTGTGTGCGTGCGCGTGTGCGTGTGCGTGTGCGTGCTAGAGCTCACTGCAAGAATTCAGCTAGCTATATAAATCTAATCCCCATGCACCTGCTGTGCTGCCCAACATCCTCCTGCTCCCTCCTGGGGCATTCTCTGCACGTAAGAGTCTCTCACTCTTTCCTGAGCAGATGCTTCCAACTTCCCAGTAACAAGTGAAGAAGAGGGGTTGTGTGGGTCACAGCACATAATAATATATGGGTGACATTTCTACTGGCCAATTGGCATCACAAACACATCCTATACCACCGTGAGAAACGTAAAAAAATCCCTGGCGTAGGCTCATACTCTCCAGATGTTGTGCAGGCTTATAACTTTGGGACCCTTTAGGTTATCCTTTTGATATTTGTCAGAGATTCTCCTAAAGGTCTGATATAGAAGCTTTCCAAATGTTATGTAAACTTGCTGGAATACAAAGATGTTACAGCCAGAAATTCATTTAAAAGTTAATCACTTATAACATTGGTACCCTTTAGACAATCCTTCTGAAATTTAGTAGGGTTTGTACCCTTGGAGAGGGGTATAATATTATCTGGTTTCATCCAAATTGGATAGGAGACAAAGACATTACAACCAGGAACGTTTACACAGAATTTGGTAAAATAACAGATTTCAACTGCTTATAAAATCATAACCCTTTAATCACTGATTCTGAAATTTGGCACACAGTGCCCTCTGTTGGGTCTATAATCCCACCAAGTTCTATCAAAAATGGATGAAAAATAAAAAGTTACAACTAACAATAGGTTTTCCATTGAACCAATGGAAATAAAAAACAAAAGTAAAAACAAAAGTGAAACCAAGACTAACAAAATATAATGAAAACGAATGACATTTTAATAATGAAAATGAAATGAGTAAAGAAAATGAAAGTTACTGTGCACATCTCTAGAAATTTCAAAAAACCATACCTAACACCATCCCAATCCATTTTATTCATAGGTGAAGATTAATTTGATCAAGCAGAGAGCATTTCTGCCACATGATAGATTCAGAGCGCCATCAACAATTTATATCACAAACTGTGCCAGAGGGTATGAATCGTCCTACAGATTCTAGACCACGTGGCCTCTATGACAACAGTCGTAAAGCACAAAAAACGTTGCATGAGGTCCTTCCAGCAATGGCTGGCATGGGTATACATGCCATCTTGAGACCCACTTACCAAATACGTGACCATTCCACTGTCCATCCTCTGGACACTGCATTGGTGAACAGTGGAAGAAAAACTGTTGCAGGGTATGGCCCTTCCTCCAAACCCCTGCACAACCGATAATTAATATTCACAGATGCTTCCCTTTCAGGATGGGGTGCCCAATGCAACGGTATGGAAGTCTGTGGTCTCTGGAACAACTGGGAACACTATAGGAATTTTGTGAGGAAAGATTTCCCCCCTAGGTTCAACTGACTATTGTTCCCTTAGAACTTTCCCACACAGGAAATCAAGACAGGGTCAGAAGTTTTAAAATAAATTAACTTTACTTAACAAGAATGGTGTGACAGGGTCCCTCAAGTTACATGTTTTTGGGAACCAGCTCGGAAAACAGCTGCCCCAGGAAAGGAGTGTCTCCACCACACAACCTAGGGGTCTACTACCCTAAATTTGGAAGCTGGCCTCCGCTTCGCCACTTATAGCTAGTCATGCACCAACCTATGCAGGGCTTCTCCCACAAGGTTGGGTCCCTTGAAATCCAAAATATATGAACATAAACGAAAGTCCAATATATAGAAAGATGACACCTGGATGCTTTAGTTCTTGATCTGTGGGTGAGGCCTACTCTCCCTCAAGAGACCTGAGCCTGGAGTAATCTTGTCCTAGGCCACTGCCTGACTTTTCCTGGGCTTCCTAGCTCCTGGCAGCTTACATGTCTGGAGGGATTCCTTCTCCCTAGGTTGTCTCCAGCAGACTGCCTCCTGTAGCTCTAGCAGGGCCTTTATATAGGCCTAGAGCCCTAAGCTTTATGCTGATTTAAAGGGCCAGCTCCCTTTTTCTATGTTCAGCCCTATTGTGCTCCATTTTGTGGGTCTAGTTTGGCCACCATCTTAGGGCCTTCTCGGCTTTGTTGCCATTTTGTGGTGCCACGCTGCCACATACCTCCCCCCTGAAGAAAAGCTCTCCCCTGGGGAGCTTCCCCCTAAGGAACGTGAGTTCACTATTGCGAGACCCCAGATCCCACGGTCCTGCCCACTCTCCCGGACCCCAGCCCTGGGACCCTATGAAGTGTTAGCAAGACTGCCAACCAAGCAGATCTACTGACATTTCCCAGGGCTCTCAACGTAATCTTACTCTAATAGTGCTACCAATCACCACTTCAACTGTGACTATTCCTTTTTATTATTATTATAAGGCTGTATATCCAAAACAAAAAACTAAGTTCACATGGAGTCCCACAGTCCGTTCTAGGTTGACTCGTCTTAGAGTCTTTGCTTCCTCATCAAATTCCAAGTGATGTGATACTCTTGGGGTCCATTGATATTTTGTGCATTAGTATGATGGCCATTCCAATAGTTATTTCTTTTCATATTATAATAGTCTCCATCGAAATATTAACAGCCCAAGACTCTCTCTAGTCGTTGTGTATTTGCCTATGTGTTTTGGTGGCGTGCGCAACACCATATCTTCTGTTAATTAAATCGGAATACTTTCAGTTCCATCAGCTTTCTTTTTCTTTTTTCTGGCACTTTGTTTTTGTTCCACCTTGGGGACTTTATTCACTTGGTACCAACGTCTTTCCTTACTATGGAGACTTGGGTTCCTTTGGAGATCTTGGTTCCGTCCTTCTCAGTTTGAGTAGAATTATCTCTTCTCAGTGGACTTTCTTGGATTTGCTTATCTTGCCTTTCCACTCTATGTTCCTGTATGTCAGTTGAAGGAGCTCTTTCTTCCTCTACTACATTCATTTCCTTGCTATCAGCTACTTCAGCACTTTGCTGACTCTTGTACCAGTCATCTTTCATTTCCTGGCTTCTTTGTTGGAAACAGGGCCATTTCTGCACTCGCACAGGTAAAGTCCACTGTCTTGAGTTGTTTCGCCATTTATTCAGAGCCATCCAGTCACTACCCAGGATCGCTGGCCATGGCATATTCGATACAAGGCCCACTCGCATTTCATAGTCTCTTGATCCTACATTAAACTTAACTGAGGACACACACTATTTTTGTTAGCATCACCGTGTATGCAGTGCAATGTAATTTCTTCACCTGAAATAACCTTTCCCTGTGGGACTAAATGGGACCATATCAATGTCTGATTGGAGCTGGAATCCACTAAGGCAATGGTTGTGTAGTCCTCAGTTTTGTATGGCTTTTGTATATTGGTGGAGTTGTTCGTTCTGGGAAGCGGCTCGGGCGGCTAATACATATAAGACCCAAGCTTGATCACATTCCATCAAGGGGCACTCGCGTTGCAGGTGTCCATAGACCCCACACCAGAAACACCTAATTCCTCAACGTTCTTGGGTTGTCTCTTCCCCGTGGTTCCACGGCTCTCCTTGTGATCTTCCTGAGGACCCTACAGTCCGGACTGGTACAGGTTTACTATGTCCCTGTCCAGATATTTGGTTTCTGTCCTGGAGCGTCCTTCTGTTATTTCCTCTATACTTAAGGTTAGGCAGTTCCACAGTTCCTCTAGAAGCCTTTTCCTTTGTGGTTACATCTACGGGTGAAGTTAACAGGTACATCTCAGCTGCCATTACCACCTCATATTGTGACTCTGGGTTCTGTCTCAGAGTCTATACTCAAAGATCTCAAGGTAGTGAAAATAAAAACTGATCCAAGATTACCTGGTCTATAATTTTGTCTATAGTCCTTTGACAAGGTTTTAACCATCTTAGGGCTTGATCCTTGAGCTTCTGGGCTCCGTCATTTCCAGAGGTCTTCCATTCACTTTAATGTGACCATTTCTTCTTTTGCAGTGGGCAACAGCAGTGACTGTTTTCTTTCTTCTGAAAACCTGGATGCTCTGGAGGGGATCCTTCTCCCTAGGTTGTCTTCAGCAGACTGCCTCCTGTAGCTCTAGCAGGGCCTTTATATAGGCCTAAAGCCCTAGGCTTTATGCTGATTTAAAGGTCCAGCTCCCCTTTTCTATGTTCAACCCTATTGTGCTCCATTTTGTGGGTCTAGTTTGGCCACCATCTTTGGCCTTTTCAGCTTTGTCACCATTTTGTGGTGCCACACTGCCATGCTGTCTTACATGCCCACACTGTTTGTGTGTCTATATGGCCACTTGCCCACCTTACTGGGGCCGGTGATACTCCCGGTAGGGAAACTTACACCGAGGTCCGCACGTGGGCGTAGGACTGAAAGCATAATCAGCCATGTCCAGTGGCTTTTTTTCTTCCAAATGTCAGGACTGGATTTCAACCCCTGACATCTGGAGGGGAAAAAAGAGAGAATCGCCAGCCCCAGTAACGTGGGCAAGTGACCTGTGTCTCCCCTTAGTAACTTTTGATCTCACAGGCCAAATTCAGCCAAATTTGATAGAGGGGCAGAAAGCCCAAAAGTAATTAGGGGCCTCCAGTTTCATAACAATATGTTCAGCTGGAAGGGAGATTGTGACCATTTTTGTAGCCAAAAAGTTCATTGACTTACACTGAGTATTGTCAACACCTTTGGATCCTTAATAACTTTGGATTGTACATGTCATTTTCAACCAAATTTGGTAGAGGGGCAAAAGACCAGAAGGAAAGTAGAGACCCAAGATTTTGGGTAGACATAGGTGCACCTAAAGGGACAATAAGACTCCCTTTGTATCCCCTTCAAATCCCATTGATTTACAGTGTGCATTGTTTCCCTGCCTCAGGCTCTGTTAGTTCAGGTACACAGAACAACTGTTTTGTTTTGTGTAAAATAAATAGCTGGACTTCAGTGCACATAGTCAGATGCAACTACCAGCTTTGGGCTCCAGGGCTCAAGGCTTTGAAATGCTGGAATTACAAACTCTTTTTCTGCAATGATACTTTTCTGGAGGCATAGTCCTCTCTCCTTGTCACAAACGGGGATCTTTGTGGGACTCTGGACATGAGTCATGTTTTAGTAAAACATGGACTCATGGAAAAAGGACTAAGTCTGTGCTGGATTTTGTTTTGAAGGCTTAGGACAAATATTTATCAAATTTTAATGCTGGTTAGTTTTGGTTCACTGGCGAGACCAGGTGTTGCTTCTGGACTTGGGTTTAGAAGGCCACCTGAGTGTGATATCCACCTCCCTAGGTGGGGGAGGATCTTATGCTCAATAGAATAACACAGCACTATCCAAACTCCCATTTTAGGCCACATTCCGACAAACACTTAAATTGATTTAATTAAACCTTAACTCAGCTAACTCCAATACCGTTCACATGAACAGCACTTTAAATTGACAGTATTCAGGAGGAGGAAGAGGAGTATGTCCTCCTGAAAAATCAGGAGGACATACTCCGCTTCAGTTTTCAAATCAATTTAATTGTTTGTGTGACCTTCTTGGTGTGAGGGAGTCAGAGAGCCTGCCAAAGCTGTCCTCTCTCTCCCCACCCCCTCTGCTGCTGCAGCAATGGCACCAGTGGGGAATAAGTTTAATTAAACTGATTTAGCTGTTCATCTGAACACTTCAGAAGTGTAGTAGTTACTTTAATTTAAGAAAACCAATTTAATAACTTCAGTTTTAACTGGTTTGTCAGAATGTGCTCCCAGTGTTACTCCAGTGGAGATACGTTAGACATAAAGTTGCAACCCACTGCCCAGCAGGTACTGGACACACTGTGAGCCCAGGATCGGGGCCAATCTCCTCTGTGGTGGTGCTGAGCTAATCCATTTGAGAAGAATATCAGAACTGGCCTCAGAAAGTGGCTCTCAAAGCTGTGGCCCATGGCAAGTGGAATTGGCTGCAGCTACAATGGAATTCAGTTCCTGACAGCTCCGCAGCCCTCTCCTTGGAGGTTGTGGATGATGGGGATAACAGGTGTGTTCATGTGCTGACTGGAAAATCTGCACTTAGCACATGTGCATTTGGGGTCACCATCCCTCCAGATGTGACCTGGAGTCTCTGGGTTTTAACCCATTCCATCTTGACTCTGGCTGTAGCCCTGAGTTGTCAAGCTTATTCAGGGGTGCCTGGATAATCTAGAGAAATTAAAGCTTTCCTGTGGGGGAGATTTTGGAAAAGGACAGGGGCCAAGTACCCAATTTCTGACATGTTCTGAGCCCTGCAGAGCATCATATCATAGCGCCCTGAAGGGGTTGTGGACATGTCAGAAAGAGGCAGAAGAGCCCCTTGGCTATGGCCCCTTGTGCTCAAAGTCTGAGGGAATGTGTATTACAGTGAGGATCTCTTCCCCACGCCTGTCTCTGAGGAGTTGGCCATGCCACTGCTGGAATTCCAAACTGTTTGTTTTGTGCAGCCTTACCCAGTCTGCAATTAGCATTTATCAGTCTACAGCCCTCTCCAGTGGGTGCATGGGGCTCCCTAAGAAATGCTAAGGCTTGACAGTGGCCCATTGACCCAAAATAGCTGGGATCCTTTGTCCTATGAGGTTCCCATACTGTGGGTTGGGACCCCAACTGCTGTCATGCCACCTGAAAACAAGGACACAAGCTGACTGATATTCAAAACACTTTGCTGGCTTTTGTTGCTGTCTGGGGTCACAGAATTATTTTTCAGGTTCCAAGTAGGGTTGTGAAAGAAGAAGTTTGGGAACCCCCTGTCCTAAGAGATACCAAATTCTTTAGCTCCTTTCCGATCCTAGCAGAAGGTTCCCACTGATCCTGCAGGTTGCTTCCATTTATATTACCCTTTACCCTGTTTTCCAGATCATAAATGAATACAACACTGGTCCCAGTACAGATCCCTGGGGCACCTTAGTTACTTCTCTCTCCACTGTGAAACTGACCATTTAGTCCTACGTTTTGTTTCTTGTCCTTTAATCCAGCGGTTCCCAAACTGGGGTCTGTGGATCCCTTGGGGCCCATAAAACATTCCTTGGGGGGGTGGGGGGGTCTTCCCAGCTGCTGCAAGTCACATGGTTGTGTACATTTATGCAAATTAGCTGGGGATACTTGACTTTTCACTGAAGCTGAAAGGGGGGTACACAGCCACAAAAAGTTTGGGAACCACTGTTTTAACCAGTTACCAATCCATGATAGGACACTGCCCCCATCCCATGACAAAGCAAGAGGTTATTTTTAAAGACCCTCTTGCTTTATTTGAGATGAGTTGGAGCATTCCGTCACAGAAAGCCAATGACTTATGGAGTGAAGGTTTCTTACAATAATCCCCACAGACTGGTTATCTATTAAAGTTATTTTTAAACTGTCTTATGCTGCAGAAAGAAATCAGTCACCTAGAAAGTTATCTGTACTGTAATTTGTTTGACTTTTGCAGATTTGTGAGTGAGTAATTCCTCACTTAAGAACATAAGAAGTGCCATACTGGGTCAGACCAATGGTTCATCTAACCCAGCATCCTGTCTCCGACAGTGGCCAATCACGGTGGCTTGAGAGAAGCACCCAACAGGTCACAATGGGGATCCATTCCCTGTTGTATTCCCCCAGCTCCCGTCATCTTCCCTGATCCTGTCTGGCTAATAGCTGCTAATGGACCTATCTTCCAGAAACTTGTCCAAACCTCTTTTAAACTCAGCTATAGTACTGGCCCTTACCACAGCCTCTGGCAGTAGATTCCACAACCCAATTATACGCTGAGTGAAAAAATATTTTCTTTTATTTGTTTTAAACTTGCCACCCATGAGTTTCATGGAGTGTCCCCTAGTTCTAGTACTAGCTGAGAGGGTAAATAACTGCTCCTTGTTTATTAGTTCCACACCACTCATGATTTTATAGACCTCTATCATATCTCCTCTCAGTCGTCTCTTCTCCAAACTGAAGAGCCCCAACCTACCAAGCCTCTCCTCATACGGGAGCCCTTCCATGCCCTTGATCATTTTTGTTGCCCTTCTCTGTACCTTTTCTAGTTCAGCTATGTCTTTTTTGAGATGGGGCGACCAGAACTGCACACAATATTCGAGGTGCGGTCGCACCATTGATTTGTATAGAGGCATTATGACATCCTCAGTTTTATTCTCTATCCCCTTCCGAATAATTCCTAACATTCTGTTTGCTTTTTTGACTGCTGCTGCGCACTGCGCTGTGGATTTCATTGTATTGTCCACAACCACCCCCAGATCCTTTTCCTGAGTGGTAACTCCTAGCTTAGTACCCAGCATTGTGTACGCATAGTTTGGATTATTTTTCCCTACGTGCATCACTTTGCACTTGTCCACATTAAATCTCATTTGCCATTTAGATGCCCAGGCACCCAGTGTCGTAAGATCCTGTTGCAGTTCCTCACAGTCTGCTCGTGTTTTAACTACCTTGAATAACTTGGTGTCGTCTGCAAATTTGATCACCTCACTCTTAACACCCTTTTCCAAATCATTAATGAATACATTAAACAGCACCGGTCCCAATACAGATCCCTGAGGCACACCACTTTTTACATCTCTCCATTGTGAAAACTGACCATTTAGTCCTACCCTTTGCTTTCTATCTTTTAACCAGTTTCTGATCCATAGTAAGACACTACCTCCTATCCCATGACTTTTTAATTTTCTCAAGAGTCTCTCATGAGGGACCTTATCAAATGCTTTCTGGAAATCCAGGTACACTATATCTACTGGGTCTCCCTTGTCCACATGCTTATTTACACCCTCAAAGAATTCCAACAGGTTAGTGAGGCATGACTTACCTTTACTAAATCCGTGTTGACTCTTCCCCATTAAGCCATGTTTGTCAACATGCCCTGTAATTCTGTCCTTAATGATGGTTTCCACCATTTTGCCCGGCACAGACGTCAAGCTTACTGGTCTGTAGTTTCCAGGATCGCCTCTGGATCCCTTTTTAAATATCGGGGTTACATTTGCCACCCTCCAGTCCTCGGGTACAGTGGCAGATTTTAGTGACAGGTTACAAATTACTAACAGTAGGTCTGCGATTTCATATTTGAGTTCCTTCAGAACTCTGGGGTGAATGCCATCTGGCCCTGGTGACTTGTTAGTATTCAGTTTGTCAATTTGCCCTAGAACATCCTCCAACGTCACATTGATTTGTAACAGCTCTTCCAATTCCTCGCCCACAAAGCAAGGATCCGGCGTGGGTACCTCCCCAAAATCCTCCGCAGTGAAGACCGACGCAAAGAACTCATTCAGCTTCTCTGCAATGTCCTTATCCTCCCTGAGCGCCCCTTTTACTCCCTTGTCATCTAATGGCCCAACTGACTCCCTAGCAGGCTTCTTGCTTCTGATGTATTTGAAAAAGTTTTTGTTGCTTGTTTTTGCCTCTTTAGCAAGCCTCCCTTCAAAATCTCTCTTGGCCTGCCTTATTAACACTTTACATTTACGTTGCCAGTGTTTATGCTCTTTCGTATTATTTTCATTGGGACTAGCCTTCCATTTCTTAAAGGATGCCTTTTTGGCTCTAATAGCCTCCTTCACCTCCCCATTTAACCACAGTGGAAGACGTTTGGTCTTCCTGCTTCCTTTTTTAACTTGCGGGATGCATTTAATCTGGGCTTCCAGAAGGGTGCTTTTAAACAGTCTCCACGCCTCTTGCAAACTTGTAGCCCTTGCAACTGGGCTTTTTAGTTTCTTTTTAACTAGTTTCCTCATTTTGTCATAGTTCCCCTTTTTAAAGTTAAATGCTACTGCTGTACTTTTGTTTATCTTTCTCCCTACAGAAATTATGTCAAATGTGATCATATTATGATCGCTATTGCCTAGTGGCTCCGCCACAGTTACTCCTTGCACCAGGTCCTGCGTTCCACTCAGGACTAGATCTAGAATAGCTGCTCCTCTCCTTGGTTCCAGAGCCAGCTGTTCTCGGAACTTTACACAAGAGTTTAAAGCAAGAAGCCATGTGACTAGCCTGTTCTGCTACGAACTTGTGACTCTTTCCTTCTTCTGTACAATGTCAGCATAGATTCATTGGCACTGAGGCAACTCTTCATGGTTGCAGTCAAGCTGCTGTGAGGGATGTAACTAACAGTCTGAATTCCCCTGTTTATGCACTGCTGGAGAATTTCTACATAACAATTGGGCTCTCACTAACCCCTGCTCATTGCCCCAGTGACACAATGTCAATTAACCAATCACACAGGTTAAGAGATGATTTGCATAAAACCAAAGAGGGTATCAGATTAGAACATAGAGTCTTTGTCTTCTTTGGACAACTGAACCATTCTCATATTGGAAAGTAGAACTGGGTAGAAAAAAGTAGAAGAGCTTATTGGGGCTGCTGGAACATGTTTGGCAGGATGTCCAAATCAGAGACAAGACAATAATTCACAAGAGAGGTTACTATGGTCACAACAGGGTAAGTGTGGGGAATATTTTCTGTTTCATAGAACACTGTGAAAAATAGTACAAGTTTCACAGGCACATAGGAATTGGAGGCAGAGGTGCATAAGGGGTATGGATGGGCAAAGGAAGAGGAGGGTCCAGATCCTGATCTATGCCACTTGTCCTCTCCTATCCTTGAGAGCATGCTCTCATCTCTTTCCCTGAGCTCACGCTTTCAGTGCTTGAGGGTAGTGACTAGATTCCGAAGCCAGATCCAGGAACTGGATAGGGGGCAAGTAGAAAACAATCACAGGCCAGATTTGGCCACAGGTTCTCCACCCATGCAACTGGATCAACGATAGGATCAGCATCCAAGCCAGCAGGGCCCACCTCACTAGCTAGTGCTAAGGATTGCTTCAAGAAATCTGGTGAGCAGTGAAATGGACTATTTAATTTCTATGGGCTACATTATGCTACTTTATTTTGCAGATATCAAAATGCCAATTTTTGTGGTTTTAAAGGCCCCTAAATTGCCTCATATATAATTAATTCCTCTGCCATTCTTGACAGAGTACAATCCATCAGCAGAGGTTGGAACACAGCTCCTCTGCAGATTGATTAAAGAAATTGATTTAAACAAATCAATGTCTTCTTTTTTCTTAAATGATCCAAACATCAGTTTTCTTGATGCATCATCAACAGAAGTGATTAAGCATACAATACCTAATGTCTCAGGGGGAATTCTGGGCAATTATAATAATTTCCCAAGCCCCAAATATTTGGAAATAAAAGAAGTGCTCAGTGGACAGGCAGCCCTTGCCCCACTTCAGTCCCTCACAGGTAGAATGTTGTTTCTTTTAGGTTATATTTGCTTATCCTGGTTTTGGAGAGGCTGAGTTCAATTGAAGCAGAGTTGTCATTTCTGATTATTTTTTTTTCCCAGACAGCCCTGATACTCACTGTTCTGTTCCAAGATCCTGCAAGGTAAGGCTTTGAGGTATGCAAAAAATTAGGCAGATTCATGCAATCGGACATGATGTTGCTTCATTGTTGCATCAAGAGGCAATACAACGTTGGGAACTAGATTGGCTACAATGAGAATATACTTGATTCTTCACCCCAAACTCACAGCAATCCCATGCTGAACTATTCTTGACTTCAAATGAATTTGGTTTTATTTTCATGGATGCTGCACTTAGTAGCTTCATGTGAGACTGTGGGAAGAAGTGATGTAATGCTGTAATGCCACAAGATAGGATATGGGGCGGGGGGTGTTGGTGCTTGTTTACACATTACTGTACCCACACAGGGGAAATGTGCTACATGGTATTAGGACCTGGGCCATCATCCTGAGGTGGAGAAGTATGAGCACATGTTCAAACTGCTCCACATGCTACCACTTTATGGATTCCGGCAACTATATAAAATAAAGATGATTGATTATTAATTATTATTATTTCTTATTATTATTGGGTGGCAGAATAAATAGGGATAAACAGCCTGTTAGCTACTGACAACTGACACGGCGGTGAAATTGACATGGTAGTGAAATAAGCAGGTAGGTCTAGCAGTGCAATTGACAAACACAAAGAGAACCCAGTCACATCATGGAGACAGGAACTAAAGAGACATCTCAGAGTTCCTATGGGTCTGTGGCAGCCTGGCTGACCAATGCCCAATGGCAGGATGGTGTCATTGACCAGATGTTGATTAAGTAGCATGTTTTCACCTGCTCCACAGGTCTCCTGAGCAGTTTTCCAGATTTGTTCCAGGTGGCAAAGCTCCATAAACCCGTGTTCACTCCATGGCCTACTCCTGTGTTTGAGTGACCAAATATAACACATGCCTCCATGTTAGGCAGCTGGATCAGTGGTAAGGTAAATGTTATGTGTAAAGACACCATGGGTACAGCCACACAAGATAGGGAGCGAAGGTTACCATGTCTTGGGTAGCCTTATCCCTCTCTGGGCAGCCAGGACCAGATTCTCCCCTCCCCCACCCCCCATCTCAGGGTGAAGAGCAGCCTGCTATGCAACATGTCCTCGGAAACACCCCACTTGGGGCAAGGCTGCCCAGGGTGAGCTAACCTATGTGACAGGGCACGTTTGCCCCACCAAGTGTGGTGCAAGGTTGCAGGGCAATTAGTGACAGGTGTTAGCCCCTGTCGCATGCAGTCACATCAGGGATGGGAGTTTGGTCTGCCTGGAGGAAGGAGGTGGGCCGGACACAGGCTTCTCTCCCCTCAATCCACACGACTGACAGCTGATCTGGGGAGATTTGGGGGGGGGGGGGTCAGAGAAGCATGTGCATGTGCTCCTCTGGGGCCCTCCTCCCCACAATCAGCTGTTTGTTGGGTTGGGGAGAGCGGCACATGCACGCTCCTCTCAGCTCCCCCTCCCTCTGATCAGCTGTTGGTCGAGGTGGGGAGAAGGACGTGTGTACCCTCCTCTGGGCTCCCCCTCCCCCACAATCAGCTGTCAGGCATGTGGATTGGGGGGGGGGAACCTGTGCTCACCTCTTCCCGGGCTCCCCTCTCCCCCAGTCCACCAGACTGACATCTGATTGTGGTGGAATGGGTTTTGGGAAGAGGGCACGTACTCTTTCCAGGCTTCCCTTCCCCATCAACTGTCAGGCAGGGGAAGGAGCATATGCCCTCCTCTACCTCCCCCCCTCCCCCGCAACAGTGAAGCAGGTAGTGAGTCAAATCCTGAATCATGTGGCCAGTTCCCTGCACTTGCCCCAAAGTGTATCAGTGGCAATTGCCCATGACAGGGCCATGCAGGGATCAGGCCCTCAGCACTTGTGTGGCCTCACCCCATATTTGCAGGTGTGTGAAAAGCACCTAGCATAATGGGTCACTGGGAAACAACCCCAACACAATTAATAACAACAAAACTCTCAACAACTACTGACAGGAACTACAGGAAATCACGTTAGAAAGGCTGCGCTCCTTCAGGTGAAAGCATTTAAGCACTTGCTTAACTTTAGGTGTGTAACCCAGTGTTTCCCGAGCTATGCATCAAGACACAATGGCGCACACAGCTCTCTGGGCAGTGTGTGGGAGGGGTGGGCGGGTGTTCCTACTTCTTGCTGCTCAGCTGATTTTCTTCTTCCCAACAAATTGCCTTCAATGTGAAATTGGGAGGACGCACTGGGGCTCAGTGGGAAGGGAGTTTTGCTGGGGGTGGCATTTCTTCATCAGGATTTCACATCATAGTTCAAGGACCAAAAATGTGGTGCAACCTTGAAAAATTTGGGAAACTTCATCTCTATCAAGCAAAATACTTAAGAACGTACTTAATATTCAGCATGTGCTTAAGTTAAAATCTAGTAAAGAATTATAATTTTTTACTTATATAGCACAAGTAATATGCCTAGTACTGTATAGTCATGATTAGATACATGTTCATGCCTGAGGAGCTTACAATTTAGGATGAACAAGGTAGGGGAAAGGAGGGGAAGCGAACACAGATAAGGGGATAAGGACATTCAAGACGCTGAGAAGTTGCAGGTTCTATTTACCTAAGGATGAGAATTTTGGTTTCAGATAGAACCAAAACAATCTGAAAATGGCCATTTTGGTTCTATCAGAAATGTTGGTTCTTGTTTCAGTTTTAGTGGTTTGGGGTTTTTTGCATTTAAATCATTTTTTGGTTTTTAATGCAAAAAAAAACATGCAAAGAATTCAATGCAAAAAAAACCCGAAACCAAAACTGAAACAAGAACCGAAATTCTCGGAGAACTGAAAAAAATGAAACCGAAATTGGTTCCAGAGGCCCATCCCTACCTGAAAGTTTAGCTTGAGCTTAAGAACTTTGCTTAATTGGGGGTGGGGGGGAATGGAAAATATTCTTGCAAGAATTACGCAAGATTCTTGCAACCCCTATGAGATCAAACTATGGATTTCTGCGCATGCTCACAATGGGCATGCTGCGCACGGCCACTCTGCGCATGCATCCCTGGTAGCCATTTTGCGCATACACAGAGCATTTCTGGTGAGATTCTCAAAACCTTTATATGCTCTGTGCATGCGCAAAATGGATGCATGGGGGCCGCACATGCACTAAATGTCCATGGTGGCCATTTTGCACGTGCAGAGAGTTTTCTGGACTCTCAAGAATCTTGCAAGAATGGGTCAAGAATCAGGCAATTCTTGATTCATTCTTGTTCTTGAAAATCTCATTGAGAACCCGATTTTCGATAACAGCAAGAGCAAGTTTCAGCCCTAGTTTGTACCCTTAGTCTTAAATTTCCCTCAATTAATTAATTTAAATTTACATCCTGTCCTTTCCTGAGACTCAGTGTGGCTTACAATTCATAAAAACATTAAAAATACAAAAAAACTAAAACCCCACAAGACCCACCCCACACAAAACTCTCTCAATACTACCTCCCCACCCAACCCCCTCTCATAATCCTATACCACCCACCATACCCCACCCTAATCCCTTATTGTCTCCCACCAAATGCCTTTTCAAATAAAAAACGTCTTACACCGCCTCCAGAAGATGCTCAGGCCTAGGCTCAAAAGATCCTCTGGGGGAAGGGAGTTCCAAAGCACTGGGGCAGCAACCGAGAATGCCCCCCTTTGAGCCCTTGTTGTATGAACAAGGCTAACAGATGGTACCCACTGGGAGCCACTCCCGGCCAATTGCAGGGGCCACGATGAGATATGGAAGGACAGGCGGTCTTTCAGATATGTGGGACACAGACCATTTAGGGCTTTAAAGGTCAGAACCAGTACCTTGAGTGGTGCTTAGAAAGCACCTCCTCCGCATCAGCATGTGAAACCAATTGAAACTGATCCAAATAAACAGGACAAGACTAAGCTTCCATAACCCCAAACTTGATTCTGCAGAAAAAGTTGCATCTCCCATATCACAGTGAATACAAGTGATTTTGTCTGCAAAGTAGTTGATAAAAATGTTACAGTGGGCATTTGATGACTCCATTTCTGGGCAGAGGCAGACTGGATTAACCAGGCCTCTCACCATCCAGAACAGTTCCGCTGGATGAGACTTCGCAGACGCTATGATAGTGGAGAAGAAAACATTCTTCGCCGCCATCACAGCCATGGTATAGTCCTTTAAAAACAATCTATGCTGTAATCAGTTTCAACACAAGTTAAGCACCACCTGTGTTCTAACCGTCTATCCTCCCACTTCAACCACCTCAGGTCCTCCGTATACGAGGGGGACCTGTGCTGCGACAGCGGTGGAAGCGGATGCCTGGATGTAACCATGTCAATGACCTTGATCAAGATGTCATTCCATAAAGTGACCAGGTCATTGACAGAGTAGCCATCAAGGTCGGTAGGTAAATCTCCCAGAGAGTTCTGGAAACCAATTGGATCCATATAAGTCTATGATGGCAGACCATCCTAATGGGTCCACCATCCCAATGAGGGCATACAAAGGCAGGGTTCTGAGCCTTCAGAAAGTAATGATCTGACTTTGACAATGGTGTTGTACCAACACCCCCGATAATCAGAACCTCTGTTTCCAGGCTGGTGCAAAACATCAAATCCAACGTGTGTCCCACCTCATGTGCTGGGCCAGATATTACCTGGGATAGGCCCATGGTTTTGTCATGGTGGCCATAAACTCCTGCTCTGCCCCTGAAAGGCTGGCCTCAGCTTGCATGTTGAAATCACCCAAGATAATAAGTCAGGGTGAACTCAACACCACCTCCAAGACCAGCTTGGCTAGAGCCAGGGCATCTGCTGTGCAACAGGGTGGTTGGTACACCCACAGGATCCCCAATCTATCCCCTGCCAAATCCAATACAAGGTGGACACATTCCATATTGGATGAATCAGGCACCAGATACCTCTGAACGGTTAAGGTGTCTTTACAGATCACAGCCACTCCCCTCCCTCATCCAGGTAGGTCTCTGTAATGCAGATGATGTCCTTGTGCCTGTCATTCCACCCAGCTCACCATCATTTCAGTCACTCCCAATGGCCTTGTACCTGTCATTTCACCCACCCCTCTGTCATTTCAGCCACTCCTGGAGACCTCCTGCCCATTATTCCACCCAGCCCCTCATCACTCCACTCACTTCCAGTGTCCTTGTACTCATCATTCCACACAGGCCCCTGTCATTTCAGCCATTCCCAGTGACCTCATGTGTCATTCCAGTCAGCTCATCCTGTGGCTTTCTAGATGGCATAGTATCCTTTTGTGCTCTTGTGCTGAAGGGACCCCAGATGATAAGAACAGGATGACACTTGTAGTGCCAATTATCAGAAAACAAACAGAGACATGAGTTTGTGATGGCCAGGAGGATCACATGGTAAATTGTCTACCAGGTGCAAAGGTAGTGGATCTTATGTGTCATCCCCTGGTCCTCTAAGCAAATTCACCCATTCGCTCTTGCTGCCCCCACATGCCTGGAACTCCCTCCCCAAACACATTAACTCCTCTCCCTCTCAACTTTCAAATGCCTCCTGAAAACCTACCTCTTCCATCAGGTCTTCCCTAGCTCCTTATCCCCTTAACCTCCTTCCTGATTTCCCCAACATCACCTTCCCCTATGTAACTAAGCTACGCACGTGTACCTGCAACCTCATGCCTTCATGAATGCATCCTCATCTTTCCCTCTGTGTCCCCACCCCCTCATCGCCCTTACTTAGATAGTAAGCCCCCTACGACAGGGACCCTGTCTACTCTCAACAATTGTAAAGTGCCAGGTACATTGCTGCCATTATATAAACACTTAATAATAATAATAATAATTAATAATAAACATCTAGATAGGATCTCACAGAGTGGTAGGATGGAGATTGAAGTCCAGAACCTCCGTGGTAGCATTCTCTGAAACGCTTCCAGTTTCGCATGCAGGGCCACAGAGACAGGCAATGCTCCAGAAACCTTTTGGGAAAGGGGGATCCTGTACAGGAGGGATGAGCTCCACCGTAACCAAAATGGATCCAATCTGCTGGTGCTAAACATTTAAAAGGTTGTAATGTAAAGAAGTTTTAAAACTAAGATCGGGGGGAAAGCCAACAGATGTCAGGGAGCAAGCGATTCAGGTTGAGACATCCTTTTGGGATAGTACAGGGGTTCTCAATCTTTTTTCATTTGTGGACCCCTAAACTTTTTTTTATGGAGGTGGGGACCCTCATGTCTCCCTGGTCCAACATGTGCCTCCCCAGCCCTTCCTCTTCTGCCGGGGCCAGGAAACTTGGAAAGTCTTCCAGAGCGGGGCAGCAGCTGTTTAGTGGCTTGGAGCCTCCTGTGGGGGCAGAACGGATGATTAGCAACTAGGAGTCACAGACATCAGAACGTATGTTTAGTGGCCAGGAGCAGGTGAGACAGAATATCAGATGGTTAGCAACTGAGAGCAGGGCAGGCAGAACAGAAGTAGCTTGTTTCTCATGCACCCCCTGAATGTGCTCCAGGTTAAGAACCACTGGGATAGTATCATTAAAAAGGATGTTGGGTATCCTGGTAAAGAGAAAAGGAAAGAAGCTGAAAGAGCTTAGGTGGGAATTGGTACAAAGACAAATTTAAATGATTCCAAATTAGCTGAAGCACTCTCTTATAAGGAGCATAATAAGAATAACAAGAATATGCATATGTGTTTATACCCAAATACTAGAAGTCTAAAAATTAAGATGGGTGAATTAGAGAGTTTGGTGTTCAATGAAAATATCTTCATAATAGACATATTGGAAACCTGGTGAAATGAAGAAAATCGATTGAATATTGTAATACCAGGGTGCAAAATATATCAAAATGACAGAATCAATTGAGCTGGTGAATGAGTGGCACTATTTAAGACAGCATTGGTGAGTGGTAACTGTTGATAATGTGGGGGGGGGGCCCACAGGAGTGGGGCATGGACAAAAAATCGGGGGGGGGATGTGCACCCCAACATCCCCCCTCCATGAGTTGCCTATGGCAGTGGGCCTATGCTATCAGCCTCCCAACCAGGATGGTGAGATTGATTATGACATACTAGGGTAGATTAGGCAGGCTACTGAAGTTGGAAGCACAATATTAATTGGTGACTTTTATTACCCTTATATTTATTTATTTATTTATTTATTTAACAAAATTAATACTCAGCCCCTCCTGCCACAGACAGCTCGGGGCAGCTTACAATTTATAAAAGGATAAAAACAACAATAAGTCTGTAAAACACTAGAGGTTAATAAACACCAACCCTAACCCACTCCACCCACCCATCTCCCTTGCCAAATGCCTGGCGGAACAGCCAGGTCTTACACTTTCGTTGGAAGGAGGGGACATCTGGGGCCACCCAGGCCTCTGCCAGGAGGGGGTTCCACAGCCTCGGTACGGCCACTGAGAACGCCCTCTCCATCGTCGCCCCGCTGGATACCTGGGGGTCTTTGAGAAAGGCGCTCCAGTTGACCACAGGGGTCGATCTAGAGCCTGGAGAGTGAGGCAGTCCTGCAGGTAGGTATGGCCCAAGTCACTTAGGGCTTTATAAGTAAGTACCTTGAATCAGGCCGGGAAGACTATAGGCAGCCAGTGCAGAGAACGGAGCACTGATGTAATATGCTCCTGGTGGCCCATCCTCGTAATGAGGTGGGCTGCCACATTCTGTACCAGCTGCAGTCTCCGAACCATCACCAAGGGTAGCCCCACATAGTGTGTGTTACAGTAGTTCAGTCATGAGGTGATGAAGGCATGGATGAAAGTGGCCAGGTCGGAGTCTGAGACATACATCCAGGTGGAGCTGGGAATCGAGGAGTACACCCAGACTGCAAAACTGGGAAACCAGTGGGGGACGAACTCCATTAGTGATGGGGGATGCCAACCCCACCACCTTCCCCACTAACATCACCTCCATCTTGTCAGGATTCAGCTTCAGTCAGTTAGCCATCATCCAGTCCCCAACAGTCCCCAAACACTGAGTAAACACTGAGACTGCCAGGTCTGGGTCAGATGAAAAAGAGAGGTAAAGTTGGGTGTCATTAGCATATTGATGACACCGCACACCAAACCACCTTATAACCTTGCCGAGTGGCTGCATATATACGTTGCCATAAAGGCATTGCCTGCTTTTATGGGCGATGTGGAAAAGGTCCGATGGCTACTGAGTGGAGATAACCCAAGATGCACTAGAGCAGTGGCATCTTTTGGGCTTAGCATTTTGGTCAAGGAAGTCCCTCTAAAGTAAGTCAAGATGTAATGATTATTTCACCCCGGTGTTTATACCCCATCTAACTAGTCAGATTGGTTGGTTTGTTTTGGTTGAGCCCTGGCAGTGGTTGATTCAATAAGCTTATGACACTTAGCCCTTTTAAAGGGCAGTGATTAGAACCCAACTGATTTGGCGAGGCACAATTGTGCTATAATGGAAAAAATTTTCCTCCTTTTGTTTAAACCTGAATGATGGGTCTATATGGCTTCTGGGTTCTTATTCTTGTGTTACTTGTTTTACTTTGTATAGTTTGTGTGTTCAGATACGATTCTGAGATTTTTAGCTGTTTTGTAGTAAATTAATTAATTTTATTTGTTGTATTATTATTGATTTGTAATGGGTATGTTAAACCCTAATGTTAATTTGTTTGTTTGTACTTTTTCCAGCTATGGCAAATAGCTAATGCTGGTAATAAACTATTTATTATTATATATGTTGAACAGGAGAGGGGACAAGATGGAACCTTGCAGGACTCCACATGAGAGGTCCCAGGGTGTTGAAAAATAATCCCCGAGCAGCACTCGCTGAGTTCTTCCAGCCAGGAAAGAGAAGAACCATTCAAGAACAATCCTGCCCACTCCAGCTCGATCCCATAAGTGAGTCACCAACATCTCATGATCAATGGTATCAAAAGCAGCCGACAGATCTGACAGAATCAGCAGGGTCGAACGACCCTGATCCAATTCACGGTGGAGGTCATCGACCAAAGCCACAAGTGCAGTCTCAGTGCCATAGCCCGGACAAAAGCTGAACTGCAAGGGATCTAGAAAACCAATGCAGTCCAGATGCCCCTGTAGCTGCTAAGCCACATTTTAATACTAACTGGGTAAATGTCACCTCAGGGTGTGATGCAGAGATAAAATGTCTAGAAACCATAAATGGCCATTTATTTGAGCAGTTAGTCATGGAACCCATGAGAGGAAAAGCGACTCTGGATCTAGTCCCAAGCAGAGTCCAGAACCTGGTGCAAGGAGGGATGGTAGCAGAGCCCTTGGCAATAATGATCACAATATAATTAAATTCAACAAACGTATAGGGGGGAATGCCAAACAAAACTACCACAATAATGTTTAAGTTTAAAAAGGGGAACTATGCAAAAATGAAGAAGCTAGTTAGAGGGAAATTAAAAAGAGCAGTCATGAGGACTGAATGTCTCCAAAAGGCATGAGGACTATTGAAAAACACCATTTTAGAGGTCCAGATTAAATGTATTCCACAAACAAAAAAAGATAGCAAGAGGACCAAGTGTACGCCAGCATAGTTAAATGGTGAGATGGAGGCCATTCGAGCTAAAAAGATATCCTTTAAAAAATTTAAAGCTAGCTCAAATAAGGAAAATAGAAAATAGTATAAGCATTGGCAAGTTATATGTAAAACCTTAATAAGACAGACCAAGAGGGAATTTAAAGAGCAATTTGCTAAAGATGCAAAAACTAATAATTTCTTTCACGTACATTAGAAGTAGGAAGCCTGCTAGAGAGTTGGTTGGGCAATTAGATGACCAGGGGATAAAAGGGGCACTCAGGGAAAATAAGGCCATTGTAGAGAAGCTAAATGAATCCTTTGCTTCAGTCTTCACTGCACAGGATATTGGGGAGATACCCACACCATAATTATTTTCTGTAGGTGACAAGTCTGACGATCTGTCACAAATCAACTTGACTCTAGAAGAGATTTTAAAGCAAATGTACAAGTTAAATAGCAACAAATCACCAGGACTGGATGGTATACTATTCACCCATGAGTTCTGAAGGAATTCAAATATGAAATTGCAGAACTAGAATTACTATTTGTAAAATCTGCCTTTGTACATGTGGACTAGGTTAAAAACCTAACGCCAGTTTTTTAAAAAGGCTTCAAGAAAAAGTTCACTAGTAGTGCTGACACAGATATTGAGTTTATTATTCATGGGTATTATTCACATTTTCAGACAGCCCATCAGCTACCCAAATGGTGGGGCCAATCTGATGGCCTGCAGATCCCATCCACACCTGCGCACGCCCACGTGGGAGTAGGGTGGCCTGATATGCAAATTTTAGAGGACACTTTTCAAAAATACAGGTTGCAGTCAATGCAGCCCTACGACCTATATTTTCCATAAATGTCCTCTAAATTTTGCATATCTGGCCACGCTACATGGGAACCTCATGCACCTTCATTGCCAGCACACTGTGCTGTGTGGAAACCGTGCGCATGGGCACATGGGCAGAGGTGCATGTGAGATCCATGGGCCATTGGATTAGCCCCATTGTCTGTGACCAAAAACAGGTACTTGAATATCCATTTTTTTGGTCTTCTATTTCAGTCTCCTCCTCCCCCCTCCCTCCCGCCCCAGTTTTTCAGTTCAGCTGTTTTGCTATTTCAATCATTTTGGTATTTTGGTAACATCATTTTCAGCAACTGCGTATGTGTGATAGTGCAAATATTGTCAAAGTGACATAACCAAAATAACAACATGATTGCAATACCAAAATAACCAAAACAAAAACTGGAAAAACCAAAATGGAACAACCAAAACAGATACTTGATGGAGCATGAATGGATATTGGTTATTATGCAATCTGTTATTTTTTGTTAGCAGAGATTAGAAGGGGTTTACCCTTTTTAGGGGGACACCTGATTTAACTCTATTCATTAGCAAGCTTACATTAAAAAAAATTACCACAGCAAAAAGTGTTAGTTATGTTGATTATGTTCCCCACCCTCAGAACGACTCCTTTTTCAACAGCCACGTACACACACACACATTGATGTGCTTGTTAGACAGGTTAAGGCAAAGCAGGACACATTCAGCTGAAAGCACTTTACATACAGCACACAGCTGCTTCCTTACTCTGAGCTGTGAGTCACTGTGTACATAATACATTGCATGACCAGGTCTATCTAGTGTAGGGGCCTGACTTTACACCCATTCACATCTGTGACTGTATTGACTTTAATAGATTGCATCGTGGTTTACCCAGGTGCTAGGCTACTGGTACTCAGGTCATGGCTTTACAGTCAGCAGGGGCTCTTCAGCTGATGACTTGTGGATTTTCACAGCTGCAGTTTCCTGACCTGGAGGGGGCATCTGACCCAGGTCCTGTAGTCTTGATGCTTTATGCCTGGTTGCTGTTGAGGATTGGATGTGGGTGACCTGAATCCTGGTAAGGCTGAAGTGATGATGGTTGGCCAGTCTTGTGACCTGGCAAATGTAGGGACCCCTGTTATTGATGGGGTCCAACCGCCTTTGATAACTCAGGTTTGCAGCCTTGGGGTGCTCTTGGATTCATTGCTGCGCCTGAATTGCCAAGTGCAGACTCTAGAGCACTGATGTAACGTAGGCCCTAACCCTGTACAAATGTGAAATCCCTTCCAGCTCCCTGCCCCAGCACATGCAGAACCTCTCACCGTTTCCCCTCAACTCATTGTCTGCTGGTCTGTGACCCAGGCGCTTGTGACAAACCTCTTCTTTGCTTGGTGACCTTCTAGCAACCCTTCTGTAGGGACTGGGAAGGCAGTGAAGTGAAATTTCCCAAGCAAGGAGCAACAGCAGCTAAGAAACCCAGTCTTGGCTGCAGTTTTCTGAAAATGAAGTCAACTAGGACTGCAGACAATGAATAGGTGATCTGATCTATGCCTGTGGTGTAGAACGGGGGGCACCTTTTCCCTCCTGAGGCCACTTTGAAAATTATTATAAGTTCTGAGGCTGAACTAAAGTTGGAGGTGGGGATGCTTGAGGGGTGCACTCAGGAAAAAGAGGGCCCAGATCATGGAACTGTCCTGTGAATCTGTCCCCTATCCTTGTGTGCATGTCCTCATCGCTGCTTCCTTACTCTATGCTCAGTTTTTCAGTTTGGGGGTAGGAAGGGGGTAGGAACTGCATCCAGGGGCCAGATCTAGGAACAGGAAAGGGGCCACATAAATACAAGTCATGGTCTGCATTTGGTCCTGGACCTGAGGTTCCTCATCTGTGGGTCACCTTTCCCTAAGCCCACAACTGCTCCCCTGCATTCCACCTCTTCATTTTTAGCGTGTTTCTCAGCATCAACATATCACTATTTGCTCTCAAGATCGTTACTGCACTGCTGTGATGATCCTGGATTTAAATGCCACAATCTGCATCAAATCTAGAGGAGGGCTAATAAATTCAGTGAACTTGACAGGCTAGAGGCTCCTCCTATCTCTGTTCGTCTAATTCAGATTGGAAACACAGGAAGAGAGCTGAGTCTAGAACCAAGCTATAAACACAAGACAATTCCATCTACGTAATAGTGATGTGGCCCATAGTTACTATGGAACTGTTGGCCTGTCCACAAGGACAGAGCATTCCCCTTGGAGTATTCAGAGATCTACAATCCCTGGGGTAGTTGTCTTAGCTGCCCTATGTGACAGTGTGAGTGTTTAATGAGAACATGTATGTTTGTATGTTTCTACCTTTGTTGTTAGCCGCCTCGAGTCAGCGTAGGTGAGAGAGAGTGGGATACAAATAAAGGTGAAATGAAAATGAAATGAAACATGCTTGCCCTGGGGTAACTTCATGGTAATTTACAGGGTTAAGTTACCCTGGGGGTAAGAGGTACTTCTGGGGAGGAAAGTATTTATGCATCACGTGAATTCCATGGGATAGCTTGCAGTTACCCTGTTCATGTGAACACGCACTGAGGAACAGTGCCAGCTTTGGGAGCAAGCAATCAGGGTAGTTACTTAGGACACTTACAACATTTGTGGGTGACAACTCTTTATTGTCTGTCACTGAAATTGGGTGTGGGTATGGGGCTGCTGAAACTTCATTGGAGGCAGCACCAAAACATCTCCATGCTAGGTACCAAAATGGCAAGGGTCAGCCTTGCTGAAAAACAGCCCAGGTAAACAGATGAGATCTGATGGGCAGAATGTGTGTCTGAACTCCCCCGTTTTTATCCTCTCTGTCTGTCTGGCAAGTGCTTGAATTTCTAGTACCACCTCCCACAGCAGAGAGGGGGTCTGAAGGCTCAGACTAGTGTATTCCTCCCACCTTCTGTGTCTTACCTCTTTGCTTTCATTGAATGGCTCCACAGGTTATGTTAGCCACAGGGGAAATCAACCCCTTGGTTCTTTACTTACTGCAATGTCATCCCATGATGCAGCAGCATGAGCAAATGTTCATGCTGTTCTGTGTTTATGCTGCCACCCTAGGGACTCTGCCCACCAGTGGGAGACCATTGGATAGAAGCATAACTAGGTAAAGCCTGAAAGCTCCACTGGTGAAATTGACAATACTAAGCTCCCTACTGATGAAACTGACCATGAAACTGACAAGCATAAAACCCAGCTGCTGAAACTGATAATCCCAAACGCCTAGCTGCTGAACAGGCGCTGATTCCATGGCATGTTTTCAGTTCCTCGCAGTCTGCTAAGGAATTTTCCAGGAATGTTTGTCTGTCTTCTCCCCTGTCTCTCCCACTGTCTCCTCTCCCTGTCTCCCCCCTCCTTGTCTTTTAGATTGTAAGCCACAGGCAGGGACCACGTCTATTTCTATGTTCTGTACAGCACCAGGTCACACGACCGGCGCTATATAAATGATTATAATAATAATAATAATAATACCCTTTAATAAAGCTCCTTCATTTGCATCCTAGCCTGTGTGCTTGCAAGTGGAAAAAGTAACAGCCTACCAGGCTGCCCAGTAGAATTTAGCATCCCAGGCTTCTGGGTGGGGGCTCGAGCTGGCGTATCGTGGAGTGTAAAACCCTTCAAAATAAGTACTGGGCCCTTCTTGGCACCCACAGCATTGGCACAAGGGTTACAAGCATCAAGATGCCTGAAGAAACATTGCTAAATCAGACCTGATGCTCTCCACAAATCAGCAGAGGGTGTTTCAGAAACAGCCCATCGATAGTGGTGAGCTCTTCCTACATAATGAGTCTGACCTGTTCAGCAGGACAGCCAGGGAGCTGGAAATCAAAACACGCTGCTGAAGCTTCCTATTCCACATTCCATCATAATGAGTTCTGATCTCGGCTAACCAGGAAGGGAAGCGTTTTATTATGTCACTCGTGACTTCTTGCCTTCTCATGCAGCATGTATTTCTTTTTATCAGACTGTATCTTCATGATAAGATATAGAGCATGCAGCAGAGAGTGGGAAGGACCTGATCCTGGAGAGGAATTCTCTTCCATAAATATTCTGCTGACCCTCCGTGGGATGAGATTTCTTTGCTCCTACTGATCTGTAGCTACAGAGGAAAATCGTGGGGAGGAGGGGAGACATGAATAGGACTGATAAAATACAGGATCTTTACAAAAAGAAGCAACCATTCTATGTTGTTCTATGGGGCAACGGTTCTATGCTGTTTGCCATTTTGGTCACTAGGGTAATGGTAAAATACTGATTCTAAAATAATGTCGCATTCTCAACTAAGCATGTGCTTCAGCTCTGCTTGGGTGGGGAGGGATGCCTGTGCAGCTATGAGGAAGTTCATTCTCTACTGTCCAGTCAACCCTGGTCTTCTGTGCTGAGTGCAACAACTGGGACACCCCGTTCACCTTCTAGGACAGGGGTCTCCAGACTTTTTGCCTGTGCAACCTCATTTGGAGATGTAAATATTAGTGATTCCCCACACAGCAACAAAGATGTGTAAAGCAATCAGGAGGGTGACCACCATCTGGGCCCTGACGCACAGTGTGGGAACCTCTGCACTAGAAAGACAGGTGAGATACCAATCCATATTTTAAGATTATCAACTTGCCACTGGATAGTGACCACCTTTGATCACAAATGACATGCACTCTATTTATTTATTTAAACTACATCCCACCCTTCCCCTAAAGCTCCCCCATTTGAACCTACAGGTCAAAGACTCCATAGCTCATTACCCATTACTACTCTATAATAATACAGGG
Organism: Sphenodon punctatus; assembly: GCA_003113815.1. Classification (NCBI taxonomy): domain Eukaryota; kingdom Metazoa; phylum Chordata; class Lepidosauria; order Sphenodontia; family Sphenodontidae; genus Sphenodon; species Sphenodon punctatus. The sequence goes on along the minus strand of QEPC01004473.1, from coordinate 381,885 downwards.
TCTTTACAAAAAGAAGCAACAATTTTCCTGGTTGCTTACTATTTCCTAAAGTTAGATACTTGTAGGACTGTATCTGGTATCACTGTGTGCAAGAATGTTGGGAGTTTAGAAGCTGCCTTGGCAGCTCTGCGCTCCAAGCAGTACCTGCCCTGTGAGTAAACAGATGACTTCAGCCTCCAGAGATGGGTCAATCTGACAGCTTTGGGGAACCTTCAATTCACTAACGTCAGGTGCTGTGCAAGCCAATAAGATGTCAAGTTATTTTAGGAAAGCGGCTGAACTTGTATGAACTTTTAACTTAGCAGGGGGTTGGGGCAAGGAAATGTTCTTATTCAGTGGCTTAGTTAGTTAGCATCACAAGGGTCTATTCTGCCTTTAATTATGGTCCTGAAATCTTGGACAACTTCTTCATTGGAACCAATATGCTGTGCCAAGTGCCTTTGAGATTCAGATCCAATCAAATCGGCATTCTCCCTGCTGGAGCCTGGAGGCAAGCCCAGTGTGTGTGCCTGGAAAGGATGAGCAGGAAGGCATGAATGGATGGCATGTTTCTGCTAGCAGGACTGAAAAAACTGAAGGGGCTGGACAGGCCCAAACAAACCAACATAATTGGGCTTCTTTTCTGCACTGCGCTGCCTTGGACTCTGAGATCAACTGGGCGTGTGAGCTTATTCCAGCCTCCCCTGCCACCCTCTCCAGTGATCTCCGTTTATGCAACCAGTGTTTGCTCAGCAGGTCGGAGGCCTAAGTCTGACTGGATTTGGCAGCTCTCAAAGAATCAACTTTTCTTTAGCAATCTCCAGTGTTCAAACAGGCTTTTTATCTGCACAAGGACTGTATCCACATCTTTCCTTTCAAATACCTGCTTTTGGGTGGCACAACAGCACTCTACTCTGCTAATGGCTGACTTCCCCTTTGAGCCTTAATAAAAACAAATGACCAACCCTGAAAAGGAAATAGCGTGGTCTGGGAAAATGAGCCCAGAACTGACCCTGATGTCATCACTCTTCGGGCTTACTTCTGCCCAGAGCATTTCATCATTTTACTGAACTGATGATTGTCGGGACCCCTGGCCTTGAACCAGCACCCTTGGGGCCCTGAGTGGTCTCCATACTACCAAGGTACTCTGACCACAAGCCAGAGCTAGTAATCATGGCTTTACATCACTCCAGTCAAGCCACACATGCCCCTCAGCCCTGCTCCACACCACCAGCTTCCTGGTTGGCTGCTGGCCTGTATATAAGGCCAGTCAACAGCCAAGGAAGCTGGATGGCTTGTCAGTCACTTCCAGTTCCTGCATCCCGCCTGATGTCTGTATGAATTATGGACTGGCTCTGCAGTCTGCACTCCCTGTTCCTGATGTGTTCTGTGGGCTCACTGGTCCTTCTGAGCTCCTGTTTGGAACCTAGTCTTTCCACTCCTTGTTGGTGTGAACCTGTCTGGTACTAGGGCTCTGTCAGCTGGTACTAGGGCTCTGCTGGTTATGGTGGGGGTTTGCTGTCCATTAAGATGGGGGTTTGGTGTTTGCAAAGATGGCATTCTGGTATCTGCTAGATGTGCCCCCTAGTGACAGCCTAGGGAGCCCCCTAGTGACCTCCCAGCATAGCCATCTGGCTTATTGCTGTCCCATCTGTCTTGACCCAAGTCCTATTTGTTCATGTGCCTGACTTGCCTGTCTGACCAGTTCAGTCCATCCATCTACCTCATCTGCTTATTTTATGTATTTAGTCAAATTTATATGCTGCAGTGGCTCAGGGTGGCTTGCAATCATAAAAACAGTAATAAAAAGTAATTAAAATTGATAAAGAATCCCCTTAACATTCCATCCAGACCTCCCCTACACCCCCACCCCCCACCCCCCATCCAACCCTATCCCTGCCTGGCCAAATAGAAAGGTCTTACACTGTTTCCAGGAGATGAGCAGGCTTGGGTTTAGGTGGACACCCAGTGGGAGGGAGTTCCATAATCATGGGGTAGCCACCAAGAATGCCTCCTGCGTGCCCTCCCTGGTGCTGTAAAAACATCTCAGGGGAGATGGCGCCTGCAAAAGGTGCCCCTTGGCTGACCTCAGATGTTGTGAGAGGATGTGAGGAAGGAGGCGGTCTTTCAGATACTTGGGGCCCAAGCCGCCTAGGGCTTTATAGGTTAAACCCAGCACCTTGAATTGTGCTCAGCAAACTGTTGGCAGCCAGTGCAGACTCTGGAGCACTGGTGTAATGTGCTCCCAGTGACTCACCCCCAAGAGAAGACAGGCTGCCGCATTCTGCACCAACTGCGTCTTCCAAACAGCCTTCAAGGGCAGCCTCACATAGATCGCACTGCAGTAGTCCAGCCTCGAAGTTATTAAGGCATGGGTGATGGTGGCTAGATCTGAATCTGACAAAAATCGTTGCAGCCTTCTCACCAGATGTAATTGGTCAAAGGCACTCCTGGCCATGGCTGCAACCTGACAATCCAGGCCCAGCAGTGGATCCAAGAGCACTCCAAGGCTGCATACCTGAGTGACCAAAGAAGATTGGACCCCATCAATAACAGGGGTCCCTATGTCTCCCAGGTCACACGGCCGACCAACCATCATCACCTCGGTCTTGTCTGGATTCAGCTTCAGTCAGGTCACCCGCACCCAGTCCCCAATGGCAGCCAGGCACTGGGTAAGCATTGAGACTGCAGGGTCTGGGTCAGATGACAAGGAGAGCTAGAGTTGGGTGTCATCAGCGTATTGATGGCACTTCACTCCAAATCTCCAAACAATCTCAGTCAGCAGCTTCAGATACACATTGAACAGGAGTGGAGACAAGATGGAACCCTGAAGGACCCCACAAGGGAACTCCTGAGAGGACAATAAGCCACCACACATCACCACCCTCTGGGTTCTCCCAGCCAGGAGTGATCCCGCGCACCCCTGCCAAGTCCCACAGCCATGACACCACCAGCCCATGAACAACAGTATCAGAGGCTGCCAACAGATCTAACAAAATCAACAGGGTACAATTTCCCCTGTTAATTTCCAGGTGGAGATCGTCAACCAAGGCCACAAGCGCAGTCTGAGTGCCATGCACAGGATGAAAACCTGACTGACGGATCCAGGAATCCAGTTGCATTGAGATGAGCCTGGAGCTGTGAGGCAACCACCTGTTCAATAACCTTCCCTAAAAAGGGGAGCTTAGGGACAGGGTGATTGCTGGCCGGGGAGTCAACATCAAGAGCTGGTTTCTTGAGCAGAGAACAGATGACTGCAGTTTTAAGACCATCAGACCATCTGCCTACTTGTTCCCACCTCATGGTTTGTTTGTTGATCCCTGTGTGAGTTCCTGAACCTGATCCTTCACAACTTACCTTCAGACGCATCCTGAATGAATTACCCTGGATCTGCTCCTGCTATGACTTGCCACACCCCCGCACCAATCCTGCCATGACGTACTGTAGGCATTTTCACACAAGACACTCTCCACCCACCCACCATACATGTTACAGGGTGCTCATAGGGCAACACTGCAGCCCTGCAACATGTATAGTGGGTGAGGGTAGTGAGGTGGAGAGTTTCTTGTGTGAAAATGCCCTGTCCTCCACCCTGCCATCCCTGACAACTATGGCTGGCTGATCTTGGGGTTTGCCTTCTCTAGTTATCCAGGTTTGCAGCCTTGGAGCGCTTCTGAATCCCTTGCTGTGCCTGGAGCATCAGGTTGCAGTGGTGGCTAGGAGCGGTGTGATAAAGATCAGGAAACCAACATACGCAATCCCATCCCATTGCAAATCCAATCACAAGTGCTTTTCACCAACTCCATCTGGTGAGGAGGCTGCAGCCCTTTTTTTCTAATTCAGATCTGGCCAACATCGTCCATGCCTTCATTACCTCGAGGCTAGATTACTGCAATGCACTCTGTGTGCGGCTGCCCTTGGTGACGGTTCAGAATCTGCAACTGGTGCAGAAGATGGCGGCCTGGCTCCTTTCAGGGACCGGGCCCCATGAGCACATTACACCAGTGCTTTACAGTCTGCACTGGCTACCTATAGCTTTCTGGCCACAATTCAAGGTGCTGTTTTTGACCTTTACAGCCCTAAATGGCCTGGGCACTACATACCCGAAAAACCGCCTTTCTTACCATGCTCCACCATGATCCTTGTGGTTGGCTGGGAGCACTTTCTTGCAGGTACCACCTACCAATCTTGTTCATACAACAAGGGCCCACAGAGAGGCATTTTCTTGGTTGCTGCCCCAGTATTGTGGAACTCCCTTTCCCCAGGTAGTTCGCCTGAGCATATTCCAGAGTCCATGTAAAACCTTTCTAATTGACAAAGCATTTGGCAGGTTGGGCTAGATGAAGGTGGGTTTTTTAAAAAAGGGATTTGAATGTATTTTGTGTGTGTTTAATATTGTAAACTGCCCTAAGGCTTAGGGGAAGGGTCGGGTAGAAATTTAAATAAATAAATAATGAATCAATTTCCCCCTCTCCTAGTTTTCCCACATGTAAAAGGGGTCAGTTGTGATGGTCTTTCCCCCATGGTGATTGCCATGTTGGGTCAGGCCAATAGTTGATCAAGCCTAGCATCCTGAGAGTGGCCTCCTTCTGTCACTTTGGAGAAACACCCAGCAGGTCATAGTGGAGTGAACCATTCCCCGCTGTTCTCTCCCAGCTTCCAACAGTCAGAGGTTATGTTGCCCACCCGACTTGATTAATAGCATTTATTATGAACCTATCCACCAACAACTTATCCAGTCCTTGTTTAAAACCAGGCAGTTGTTCCAGAATATCTGCCCAAGGCCCTGGTGCAGAAGATGGAATGGGCCCCCAGATGGGGCACTCCACTCCAGTGTGCATTTGTATTCTGTGGCACCTATTATAGCTACACCCCCTGGCCCAAGTGTTCACACGATGCTTGATAAGAGGGAAAGGCTGCAAAGGAGCAGAGGGGGTAGGGACATCAAAATATTGTGCAGCACTGTCCAAAATATCGTGGACACCTAAGCTAGCGTAGCTAGCCAGTCTCTCCCTCTTTTCAGAGCCTTGCTGGACAGTGCCCAGGGAAGGAGGGGTTGACCAGCAGCCTCTTACCCTGTGGAGTTGGGGCTTTTCCCCAGGCTCCTCCCCACAACAATATTTCTGATCACATCCCTGGCTACCATATGCTGCACTTTTGCTAACTTTCTTTGCTGTCCCTAATTTACTGAACTAAGGATCTGCCTAAACTTGTATGTTATCACTCCCCCTTCGGGGGATGTTTCTGCTCAGAGCCTGGCTTTGATTTCCAGAAGTGCTCAACCCACAGTTTCATTACTCACCCAAGGTGTGATCACCTCCATGCATCAGATAGAGGGGGAGAGTACTGCTTTAGCCTGCCTGGATGATTGGGTGTCTGATAATATGGCAATCGCTCTGTGATCGCAGAATCTATCTGTGTGAAAGGGCAGAGCAAAGCTTTGTGAGGGCAGTCTTTAGGCAAAAGGGATGCACTTTTTTTTTTTAAAGGAGAGATCAGGCTAGGTGATTAGAGTAAAAAAGTAGCATCATCTGAATCAGTGGCTGTTATTGCTACTGCCAGGATATTGCGGTAGTGCCTCGCAATCTCAGGCAAGTTATTTATTGTTTCTTTGTTTATTTTATTCAAACTTTTACTCTGCTCGTCCCGCATGGCACAAGGCGACAAGTTAGTCCTTGTTGTGCTAGGAGCTGCACAGGATGAAGGCGCCCCAGTCTAAAAGGGCATGCCATATAATCTTAGTTTAAAACAGGACATAAATGACTGGAGAGAGGGGCTGGGAAGAGGGTGAAGGGATGCAAGAGAGGGTGAGATGGAATTAAGTATGCTTATTCACATCATAACTGTGCACAGTGTATTTATAGGCATGCACAGAAGGGTTTTTGTTTTAGTGAAGACAAATCAGCAGACCAATAGCAGCAGTCACAGCTCATGACCTACCCAGCTGTTTTAAGCCAACTGTCCTCTGTAGACCTCACAGTAGCAGTCAGCAAGGCTTGCTTCCACAAAGCCTGACTCTGAAGTATTTACCCCTCTAGACTTACTTTACCTCTGCTTTTGTTCTTATAAACACTGTACATGCAATCCATTGAAGTCAATGGCTCAGCTTCCATGGGCTTTAATGGAGGATTGAACCCTTTGTGGGATGGGGATGGGCCTGGGTACTTTTGTACTTTTTCACTCAGTGCATAATTAACCTATGAAAGCCAGAGGATGTTGTCAAGTCCAGTAACATAACTGGGTTTAAAACAGAACTGGATAAGTTCTTAGAGAGTAGGTCCGTTAATGGCTATTAACCAAGTAGCTTACGGGATGAACTTCTTACTGTCGGGAGCTGGGAGTGAACAACAGGGAATGGATTGTCCATTGTGACTGTTGGTGCTTCTCCCATGCGATCGAGATTGGCCACTGTCAGAGGACAGGATGCTGGGCTTGATGGCCCATTGGTCTGACTCGGTATGTTCTCGGCACTATTTATGTTCTTATGGGTACCTCAGGCCTGAGGGCCAAATGTAGCCCTTGGCTAGTTTTTATGTGACCCCTTTCCATTTCTTGGATCCAGTTCCGATGCTCAAGCCCTGAAAGACTGAGCTCTGGGTGAAGAAGCAGAGATAAGAAGTGTAGCCACACAAGCTGGGGCGTGCCCAATCCTTCAATGCCCTGTGGTGGGCAAGCAGAGCCACCACACTGGGCCAGTCTGCTCCCCTGCAGCCATCACCAACCCCCATGCCCTAGGGCAAGCTGGCCACAAGGGGCTGGATGTCCAGACACCTGCTGTGCTGCAGATCGGCCCTGCTATCGCTAGACAGCTGTTGGGGGGGGGGGGATGGAGGAGTGTACATGCGCTTAGGGTGGCCTTACCTTCCCTTTAAAAGAGGATGCGTATGAAAAAATACATGGTGCAGGGCTGTACTGGAACCAATGCAGCCCTGTTGCATGTATTTTTCATAAGCGCCCTCTTTTAAAGGGGAGGTATGGCCACCCTAAGCGCATGTACACTCCTCCAACCTTGCAGCTGATCACGAAAGGGGGAGAAGTGCATGTGCCCCTGCCACCCACCCAACAGCTAATCAGGCAGAGGGGGGGGTCTGTGATCAGCTGTTAGGCAGGGGAGAGGAGGACTTGCATTACTTCTAGATCCCCTTCCCCCAATCCGCCTTCCCAACAACTGATTGCAGGGGAGGGGGCCTGGGAAGAGAGCTTGCCCTCTTCTCAGGCCCTTCTCCCCCACAATCAGCTGTTAGGTGGGCAGGAGGAGTGCATTCCTCTGGGCCCGATCCACAGACTCCGCCTTTCAGCAGGGTTGCACAATCCGGCCACACAGGAGGCAGGGCCTTCAACTTACTTTGAGCAACACTATCCCACTTCGGGCAACCTTATTATGCACTGCATCCCTGGCCTTTTCCCAAGGATGTAGCTGGCTACTACTACATCTGTTGACCACTGGGCATACGAGCCACTGCATCGCGTGGTAACATTGCCCAAAGTGGGATAACGTCTCGTAGGGTTGCACCCAAGGTGCTGTATACAAGGAGAGGGGTCAGATCCATGGCACAAATCCATGATCTGGACCCTCCTTGTCCTCAGTGAATCCTTTAAGCACCCCGACCCCCAACTTCTGTGTGGCCCTGGAGTTTGTACTAATTTTCAAAGTGGCCCCTGGGAAGGAAAAGTTTCTTCACCCCTAGCAAGGTTCTATTCTGTCCCCTCTCCTGTTCAACGTGTACATGTAGCCTTTGGGCGAGGTCGTCAGAGGGTTTGGTGTGTGGTGTCATCAGTATGCTGATGATACCCAGCTCTACCTCTCATTTTTGGCTGACCCAGGCCCGGCAGTCCAGGTGCATACATGGTGTCTGGCAGCTGTGGGGGACTGGCTGAGGGCGAGCCATCTGAAGCTGAATCCCGATAAAACGGAGGTGATGTTGGTGGGTGTGACTCAGAGATTGGTGTCTGCCATCATTGACAGGGTTCACCCTCTGATGGTCCTTCAGGTCCGCAGTCTGGGGGTGCTCCTCAATTCACAGCTCTGCCTGGCTGTCCAGGTGACAGCTGTGGTGAGGAGTGCATTTCTCCAATTACACCTGGTGCGACAGTTTCGGCCGTACATTTTGGACACTGACGTGGTCATGGTCGTCCATGCTTTCATCGCCTCAAGATTGGACTATTGCAATGCGCTCTATGTGGGGCTACCCATGGTGACAGTCAAGAGACTCCAGCTGGTGTAGAACATGGTGGCCCATCTCCTTACGGGGATGGGTCGCCATGAGCACATTACACTGGTGCTCTGTTCTTTGCACTGGCTGTCTATAGTCTTCTGGGCCCAATTCAAAGTGTTGGTATTGACCTATAAAGCCCTATACAGCTTTGGCCCTGCCTACATGCAGGAATTCCTCACCCCCTGGTCCTGGATTGACCCCTGTGGTTGGCTGGAAGCACCCATCTCAAAATCCCCTGAGTATCTTGGGGGGCGACCATGGAGAGGGCATTCTCAGTGGCCACACTCCGGCTGTGGAATTCTCTCCCGACGGAGGTCCACTTGGCCCCTGACCTTCCCTCTTTCCGAAGACTGTGTAAGACCTGGCTGTTCCACCAGGCTTTTGGTGAGGGAGACAGGTGATGGGTAGAGTTTTGGGAGGGGGTAGTATGGTTTAAGCTCCACTTCTTAGGTTTTTGTTGTTTTATGTGATATTGTATTTATACTTATAGTATTTTTAATATGTATTTTAAATTGATGTGAGCCGTCCCAAGATGCTGTAGCAGGAGGGTATGGTCAGATAAATTGAACTAACTAACTAACTAACTAAATAGTTTAAAGAAAGGTTGGGGTTTTCCCTCCCTTATGGGTACATACTCCTGATTAAAGAGTAGTACATACTGCTGAGCAGCTGACCCCAGAGTTCATGATGTTTTAACAGGGAAAGAGCTAATTAAAGCCAATAAAGACTAACACCTAACATTCAACTGTTCACATAGTCATTGACTCTCTAGATAGTCCCCCACCCCACTAATCTGCAAAAGGTGAAAGCTTGCAAAGTGGATTATCATCACTGAAGTTAAGTAGTGAAGGGGGTGGGGATTAACCTGCTTGTGTGAACACAGTCTTAAGGAACAGCTGGGTAGGGTAGTGGATTTCATATTTTTCCAGGGAGGTGTGCCTGGAAAGATCAGGACAGCATGAGGGGAAGCATGGAGGGAGTCTGGAGAAAAATGGGCAAAGGTTAAGAGCTTGTGCAAAAATCAGTGGGAAACAGAGGTAAGAGCTGTAGTGAGGCTAATGAATTTTGTGAAGAGTGGAATGAGCTAGATCTTATTTGCTTTTCGTTTTCCCTAGGACATTTGGCCTTCTCAATTTTTAATGCAAGCACAGAGTATGTTTGTACTCTGTGCAACCTAAACGTCCAAAACAATGAGTCCGCAACAGGGACCACCCCTACCTTGCTTTAAGTTAAGACCTTAAAAACACGTTTGTTTTAGGTTTCTGAGCCTTTAGGACTCACGTCGTGCTACAGTCATGTTTGTAACCACGAGGGTTAGAATCTTCCATTTTAAACAATGAAAGCTGGGATTTTCATTATTTTATCAGAAGAGTTGTGATTTCAGGCTTAAAAAATCTCCTAAAATCATATGTGTTGGTAGTCATGCACAGAGATGCCATAGATTTCACCCTCCCTCTGTGCCTCTGGAAATAGGATGCCACAAATACTCTTAGTTAGGATATGACTGGGTTTTCTTTAAAAAAACAAAAAACAAAAAACCAACCTCAGGGATGTGTAAGTGGACAGCACAGGGTCCTTTGAGGTTTTTAGGGCTGAAACGAAATTTTGCCAAAACAGGAAATCATGTCTAAATCCCAGTTCCTGATATTGTCTCGGTTGAATCAAGAACCTCTCGGTACACAGTAATGTCTCAACTGACATTTGTTTTCTCAATTTACCAACTTCTGCTTATTAGGATCTCGTTTACCACTTTGCCATTTACTGCTTTGCCATCCATTTCAAATCCCAAGAGGTATTACTGATGTGATACCGCATTTCTTACACTCCACTATTGCTTGCTTGTACTTCCTTGTCACTCAATCCAGTTGCGGATTGTTCAAAGCAAAAGGAACAACAATTCTGATTGGAGGCTCAGGAGTAGAGGTTAAGGAGCACTGGGGAGAGGTTAAGGGGTGGGTTGGTCGCACTGTGATTTGGCTTAGAAACAACAAACCTGGAAGTAAAATAGTACCCTTGGCAATGCGGTAAGCAGTAAATGAAAGGTACGTGAAAAACGGGAAGTGGAAAGTTGGTAAATTGGGACAGTATCTTGCAGCATTGTGAGAACTGTGAAATTGCATTGGATCAGGAAACTGTTGGGAAATTGAGCTAGGTTCCCAATATGACAAAATGTCTCGTGAGCGGCACCATTCCACTCTCCACCACTAGATGTCTCTGCTGATTACAATTAAAAGGCACAGTTACAGAATACTGTTTCCCAGGCAAACTCAACTCTCTTAGATGGGAGGGTTGGTGGGGTTTGCAGATAATAGTTCTGAGTGAGCTGGACTCGGAAGGCCTGGCAGTTTGATTCATCCAGAGAGACACCCCAATGCTTGAATCTTTCCCCAACTATATTGGATATGTAAATTTATTCTGGAGATTTCATTTAGAACAAACTTTCCCAGCAGGTTTCTAGTGCTTCATTGTGCTGGGCATTTTTTGCCTTAATGACAAGTGGCGCAGCTAGGTTTAATCAAGTCCTGGGGCAAGTTAAATTACTGGACACCATACCAACTGGTATAGGGACTGTGAGCAGCTGCTGGCAGACAGGGCACCAGCTCCTGACTTGCTGGGGAAGGCACAGGCACCTCCAGCAGAGATAAAGCAAGCAGGATATTTTGATGTCCCGATAGGGCTGGGCCTCCTGGAGGCCTGGATCCTGGGGGCAGCAGCCCCACTTGCCCTATCTGTAGCCAAGTCCCTGCTTAGTGATCCATGGCCACATATATAAAGCTCTGATGTTTGAGTACCATGCGGATCCTCAGCTTGCCTGCCAGCAGCACCCCATCCACAGCCCTGTATGTGTGATCCCATCTGAACATGGAATAAATGGCAAACAAATCTGTTACCCATTGGAGTCTGTGCCCATGGACAACTGACAAATGGGGACAAAGGGGGTACATTCTACAACAGAACTGTTTGCTAGGAATAGTTTGTGAGTAGTGCGGGACCGCCTCATACTTCAGGCCGTGGTGCGGTCCTTGCAGTTGACCAGGGACACCCCACTTGAGGTCCCCTGGGTATCCTGAGTGGTGATGATGGGGAGGGCATTCCCAGTGGCGACTCCTAAGCTGTGGAATTCCCTCCCGACGAAGGCCCACCTGGCCCCTGACCTCCCCTTTTTCAGAAGACAATGTAAGACCTGGCTGTTCCGCCAGGTCTTTGGTGAGAGAGACGGGTAGGGAGGTGAGGGTTGGAGGGGGAGGGGGGTTTTTTTGGTTCCACTTTAATGTTTACAATGTTTTATAAAGTTTTAATTACTAAATTTGATTTTATTGTGTTGTGAGTCGCTCCAAATTGCCTGCGTGCAAGAGGAAGCGGATTAAAAATACAACAAAATAAAAATAAATAGTATGCACCATGTAAAATGGTCAGGACAGTTTGATCGTGGCATCCCAGCAGCATCAATGGGGAAGGGACTGTGACCCCACAGATGTCCAAATGGTTCCGCATGGAACTGCATGGGTCTCAGGCCGTTTTTAGACGTGCGCGGTGGCACCCGCGCTTGTTTTCCAAAAGACCCGACAATCCGATTTATATGTGATGGTGCCGCCAAATACACGCATGCGTGGGCGATGCGCATCCATTTCCGGCTGAGTATGACCAGCCTCGATCGCTGACCCAGTCAGTTCGTGGCCGGAAATGGATGCGCATTGCCCGCGCATGCGCGTATTCGGCGGCAGCGACATGTATAAATCGGATTGCCGGGTCTTTTGGGAAACAAGTGCAGGCTCCGCCATGCATGTCTAAAAACAGCCTCAGACTGCCCTGTATCAGAGCATAGGGAAGCGGAGGAGCAAGGCCTTGAGCACATTCCCACAACCAGGAGATCAGCGTTTTTTCCTTTCCCTCGCATATTATAATGATGTGTGAAAGACTCCATGCACTTATTTAGCAGTCCTTCCGTTTGTGTTTTAACTGCATTTGGGGACATCCAAAAGCTACTTTTACAAGAGCGCATTTGAACTGACCGGCATAAATCCTCCTGTGGGAATGTCGGTGTCGTCAGTTACACAACGCCTCACTTCCCTCGGCTCAGCTCCTCTCCCCTCTCGGGGAGCCCAGAGTCAGGGAAGGGAGGTGCTGTGTAACTGACTAGGCTAGTCAGTATCATGTCAGTTACACAGCACCTCGCTTTCCTGGCTCTGGGCTCCGCTCCTCTCCCCTTTCCGGGAGCTGTGTCTAATTGCTGCTGCCTCTCTCTTCGCTGGAGAGTTTCCCTTCCCTAGTAGCGCTCCAGCCACTAGCAGCAGCAGCAGCAGCAGACCGAAGCCCCTTCTCTGCTCGGTGCAGGGATCCCAGCCGCAGCAGTCATCAGAGCCCGCTCTAGTAATAGCAAGACTGCTGGACGGGGTGGGGGTGAGGGGGAGGAGTTTGGCTGGCAAGGGCGAGGGAGAAAGCAGTGTCTGCGAAGTTGGGTGAAGTTATGGCAACGGGCCTGTTTAGCGCGGTGCATGTCAGCGCTGTGTAACTGACGGGACAGCTCCTCCTCCTCTCCCCACCCCACCCCCCCCACCTGAGGGGCTGCGCTGGACAGACATTAAAATGCTGCTTTCCCTAAATGCAGTCAATTTCAAAATGCGTTTAATTAAACCCAGTGTGAATAGTGCATGGGTTTATTTAAGCGCATTTTTCAATTGACTGCATTTAGGAAAAGCAGCATTTTAATGTATGTGTGAATGCAGGCGGCTTCCACTGCCTTTTGGTTGGGCACTTGTATTTACTGTACAGCTCACAGCGTCTTCATTTTGAGTTCTACATTGTATCCATCCCAAACACATTCATACTCATGCATTCATAATGCATTTAAAATCACTTACATTGCAAGTGCAGACTCGGGACACCGACGTTACAGAGGCAGCCATATGCATTAAAGCAGTGATTCCCACAGCATGTGCTGTGTGCACACTTTAGTGTGCTGTGAGCAAAAGATGATACTTTTTTATGTTCTTCTTTTGTAGTTAAAACATTTATTTTATATATAAAAATACCTTTTCAGATGTAAGAGTGAAGTGTGAGGCCCGTTTTAATCCAGAAGAAAAAGAGTGCCCCAAGTATCAAAAGTTTAGGAAACACTGCATTAAAGGAAGGAAACTACAGCATTTAAGTTTCCTGCATGAATAAATTATTTTGCCCCCTCACTTTTGTGTCTTTCTCTGACATGTTGTGTCAGACATTTGGGCCTAGGTGGGTTGGGAGGTAAAGAACCGTGACTGTCTAAATGCACTTTCCCTGGAGTGATGCCTCCTCCAAGTACCATTACTCAAAATTGCTTTTCAGTCATGTCATGTGGCTTGCAGAGAGGTCTGCTTTGGAATGTAGCCTAGCCAGTGAGAAAGGAATCAAGATCTTGTGATCCCTTAACAACCCACATGCTGCACATGATTTTCAACATGGGGAACTGTCAGTACAGTTCCCCATTTCCCCAGCAGTAATCTCTTTCTGACAAATTATAGGGCTGCACTTCATAATGGTACACGCTCTAGCAGTGTTTTCACTTGGGTTCTCTCTGGGCAGATATTGTTGGGTTTAATTTCTCATTTCCTCTTCTTCCCCTGAAATCAGAGCTACATCACATTTTAAATAAACTGACATTTCATAAATAAACTTCTGTATAAATTAGCAAGCAATGCATGGCAGGAAATAGGAATTTCACTCAATGGACATCTTCTGAAGTTCTGAGAGACCACACATGTGCCACACGCCCAGGGAAGTTTTTGAAGGTGAGGCCAGGTGTTGCCCTGGCATATGTAGCACTTCTCAGCATTTATATAGCACTTTTTGTGCTCAAATCACTTTGCAAAAAATGAAATAAAACAAATAAAAGAATATATTTCCCCACTCAGCACACAATTAGCTTGCGGAACTTGTTACCAGAGCATGTGGTCAAGGCCAGTAACATAGCTGGATTTTTAAAAGGATTAGATACGTTCTTGGAGGATAGGTTCATTAGTGGCTGCTATGATTATTATTTTATTATCATTATTTACTATCCCGCCCCCTCCTGCCCAATGGCAAAATCGAAAATAATGGCCAATCGAAAGTAAATACCACCCCGCCCCCCCAAACTCCACCCACTACCCATCTCCCTCCTCGAATGCCTGGCAAAACAGCCAGGTTTTACATTGTCTATGGAAGGAGGGAAGGTCCAGGGACAAACAGATCCCTCTGCCAGGAGACAGTTCCACAGCTAAGGCGTGGCCATCAAGAACGCCCTCTCAAATGCTGCAACCCAGGACACCCGGGGGAATCTCTAAGAGGGCGCTCCTGGCTGACCACAGGGGCTGGTCCAGGATCCAAGCGATGAGGCGGTCTCGCAGGTACGTAGGGCCCAAACCGCATAAGACTTTAAAGGTAAGAACCAATACCCTGAATCGGGTCCAGAAGACTATAGGCAGCCAGTGCAGAGAGTGGAGCACTGGTGTTATGTGCTCACTGTAACCCATCCCCACAAGGAGGCAGACAGCCGCATTCTGCACTAGCTGCAGTCCCTGGATTGTCTCCAAGGGTAGACGATCTCCAAGTGGCACTCCTCTCGCCACAACCACCACCTGGGAATCCAGGCATAGCTGCAAGTCAAGGAGCACCCCAGGCTCTGAGCCTGAGGGACCAAGGAAGGACATACTCCATCAATGATGGGAGCCTCCACCCCCACCAGCATCACCTCCACTTTGTCAGGATTCAGCTTCAGACGGTTCACCCTCATCCAATCCCCCACAGTCACCAAACACTGGGTAAACACTGATACTGCAGGACCTGGGTCAGATGAAAATGAGAGGTAAAGCTGGGTGTCATCAGCATACTGATGGCACAGAACATCAAACCCTCTCATGTTCTTACCCAAAGGTTGAATGTACACACTGAATAGGAGAGGGGACAGAATGGATCCCTGTGGAACTCCACAGGTGACATCCCACGTAGATGACGAAAAGTCCCCCAGAACCACTTGGTGAGTTCTTCTGGCCAGGGAAGAGCAGAACCATTGAAGAACAATTCCATCTTCCCTCAGTTGGATGAGACTTTATGGATGATATGATGGTAGCAAAGAAACTTTTCTTTGGTGTCTGCATAGCCACAGCATAGGCTTTATTAGTCAAGTAGGCTGGGGGAGGTAGTTACTAACTGTCAGGAGCTGAGAGTAAACCACAGGGACTGGAGTACTCCATTATGACTTGTTGAGTACTTCTCTGAAGTGACTGAGAGTGACCGCTGTCGGAGACTCAATGGACCACTGGTCTGACTAAGTATAGAACTTCTTATGCAAATGTTGTGTTCCTCTGCTGGGATTCAAGCGACACCCTCTGGGCAGCAGGACACTTGCCTACAGCAGAGGCACAGAAGACAAGAACATATAAAAGCATAAGCAAACTAGACCTGTTCCTAGTGTCCAAAGCCTGGGGCAGGGGAATTGCTAAAATGAGTTACACAGGTGCTTAGTTGGTGTTAGGACTGTCACTCCCAGAGGCCTTCCTGTAGCCCAGCATGCACCCCAGCCCTCCCCATTGGGGCGCCTGACATGTCTACGCTCCTTCCTCTGCTCATGACAGGCAAACCCCTCACTACATGGGCATGGAAAGGGTTAACCCCTAGTTCAGTGCGATGTAGAACACCTGGGTGTGGCCATGCCCTCTCCCCCAGCCTACATAGGAGTGCTGATGCTGTCTTTCTGTGCTGGTTAGCTGCCTCTCTGAAGGCTGTAATTGGTCGCTTGCTTTCAGCAAGTTCCTGCCTGCCTGCCTTCATCTCTGCTCCCCTCATCTGTGAGTGTATCCTTGCCTGCCTTGTTGGCTAGTATTGTCTCAACTCCTGTTAGTCCTTCTGTATATCCCTGCTTAGTGTATTCCACCCCCCGGGTCCATCCCGCTCAAATTCTCCTTCCCTGAGAGTGTCTTCTGCTGTGTGTCCTCCATCTGGTCTGGTGCTCTGGGGTTTCCCCTCCCTTTCTCTCACTGGTCACCCCACATCAGGGCTCCCCCCTTTTCCCTTCCTGGCTCCCCCTTCTGTTTTCCCCTCTGAGTGCCTGAGGCAGTCTAGGTTAAAATACCTCTCCTGTGATGGAAAGGGCCTGTGCCTGGCTGAGGGTGTTACACATTAACAACTCTGAGGAGATAACTTACCAGGCTGCTCTGCCTGGGGTTACAAACTCCCTTCTGTCTTGACTTTAGCTCCCCCTGCTGACCACTGGTGGTTATCACTCCCCTTATCCTGACAGTTGGCCTCTATGCATTAATGCAGCCCCCAGGACTAAACTCTCAGTAGCATCCAGGGGCACTCAGCAGTCTGCCCAGGCTTGGCCCAGCAGGCTCTGATGATTGGCTGAGTTGTACATGCACCATGAGCAGCATGGGAGCCAGGATGGCTGTCCAGTGTCCACTCCCAGAAGTCTGCTCTCCACTGCCACATGCCCTGCCTAGGGCCCAATGATGGGTTAATTTGGCCTTGATAGTAGCACAGTCTCCTCAGTTCCTGCTCAGCTGTGGTCCTTGAGCCACCTGCGTGGCCCAAGCATTCCACTTCCTGGCCAACTGAATGACAAAGACTAAGGCATCAGGGAGAGGAACATCTTCCAGCAGTAGGATTTGTCTAGTGCTCAAGGGAGGATTTTTGTTGTCCTCTCCAGCAAAGGAACCCAAGTGACAGGGCTCATCCATGGCACGTATTTACTTAAGCTCTTAGCACATTTCTATAGCCCAAGTGGATCCTCTCATGCTTTGGCTGTGTGGCAATGCCTTGTGATTTATGAAGTATTGACCAGTTTGTGATTGCCTGAGGAGGCCATGTACTCTGTAAAAAAAACACAATGTTCTGTAATTCCAAAATGCATGTATGAAATATAACCATGGGTCACATTGTTTTGCTCTGCGTAAAACAAATGAACATAACTTTCTAAGAGTAAGATTACCAAGTTATGGTATAATAGTTATGTAGTAGGACTAGAATGTACTGAAAGCTGTGAATTGTCATGGGCACTGGATTGCCAGATGACAACCGTCTCCGTGCTTACTCAGTGCCTGCCTGGCTGCCATTGGGAACTGGATGCGGGTGAGCTGATTTGAAGCTGAATCCAGAGAAGACCAAAGTGAATCAATGATGGCTGGCTGGTCTTGTGACCAGGGACCCCTGTTATTGATGGGTTCCAGCCTTCTTTGGTCACTCAGGTTCGCAGCCTTGGGGTGCTCTTGGATCCATCGCTGTGACTGGATGGCCAGGTTGTGGCGGTGGCTAGGAGCACTTTTCACCAGTTACATTTGCTGAGAAGGCTGCAACTTTTTTTTTTTTTTTTTTTTTAAATCCGATTCGGATTTGGCCACTGTTGTCCATGCCTCAAGGCTAGACTACTGCAATATGTTCTATGTGGGACTGCCCTTGATGACGGACTGGGAAATGGTGGGTCGTCTTCTGTTGGGGTCACCGGAAGCACCTTACACTGGTGCTCCAGTGTGTGCGTGAGCTACTAATAGCTTTCCGGGCACAATTCAAGGTGCTGATTTCAACTTATAAAAGTCTTAAAACAACTTGGGCCTCAGGTATCTGACAGTCTTGTTCTATTGAAGCCTCTGAGATCAGCTGGGAGTGCCCTCTTGCTGGTACCATCTGCCCATGAAGTTTCTGCAGCAAGGGAATGCAGAGCAGCGTTCTCAGTAGCCGCCCCACGATTATGAAACTCCCTCCCCTTGGAGGTATGTCTAAGACTGAGCCTGCTCATCCTCTGGTAACTATGCAAGACCTTTCTATTTGGTCAGGCGTTTGGTTAAGGGGACTTTTAAGATTATTATTTTTTTATTGATGGTAAGCCACCCTGAGCCATAAATGGGAAGGGTGGCATATAAATTTAGTTTAAATAAATAAAATAATCAAGAATCCACATGCCAAGGAGGACCTGTCCTGGAGCAATAGAGGCCAAGTGATATGCAAAGGAACTGCCTTTTACTGCCTACATGCAGAGAAAATATATTCAGCACCTTACAAGGGGGCTGGAATTAACAAGATAGGCTATCTGCCAAGTGAGAATCTCTCACTGCCTTGAGGTGTGGGGAGCTTATTAGCATAAGGAGAATTTAATACTGAAGCTGGACACACATAAGAGAAGAAGGATTTTAGCATGAAAGAACAAATGACTATGATGATTTATTTTATTTTTATTTATTTAAATTGATATGCCGCCCGTTCCCAAAGTGTATGGATGGGTATAAAGTAAGAGACTGAGGGTGCAGTCACACGAGATTGGCTGGGGAGGCTACCACTCTTTGGGTAGCCTTACCCCTCCCTGGGCAAATGAGCCATGCGATGTAGTGGCTCATGTGCCCAGAGCCCACCAGATGTTTTCCCTGCCTGATGGGGGAGGCAGCCGAGGATGCATCATGTAGCACCCTTGCCCCAAGTGGGGTAAGGCTGCCCAAGGTGGGGCAACCCGTGGGGCCAGACACACTTGCCCTACCACACTTGGAGCAAGGCTGTGGTAGCCCGCGTCGCACATGGCCACATCGCAGCCAGGGGCCGGCTCTCAGTTGGGCCGGGGAGAGGGTTGGGCGGCGACTCCTGTAGGTGGTGCCTCAGCTTCAAGATGAGCCAAGCTGCTCAGCTCCGTGTGGATTTGCGGGGCTCAGGGTGAGGAGGGGGGGGCATAGTTCAAGTGGTAAGAGCACATGCTTTGCATGTATAAGGTCCGAGGTTCAATCCCTGGCATCTCCACCTCAGGATCCTTGGCAGCACGCCTGGGGAAGGCCCCTGCTGGGGGCCTGGAGAGATCTCAGGTAGCATGCCGGGATGGCCTCTGCCGGAGACCCTTGAAGAGCCTGATTTGGACCCGAATTTGAAACCCCTGCTGCCATGTCAGGTTGTGACAATACTGGACTAAGATGGACCATTGGTCTGACTCAGTTAGGCAGTTTAGTTTAAGTTTAGTTTATAAAATGAGGGGGCCCTGGTAGGCCCTCTCCCCCCCCCCTTGGGGACAACCTCTGCAGTGCCCTGAAAGTGGTCATGTTTGGGGCCACACTGAGAGGGTGTGGTGCCCCTACAACCTGTCCTGGTGAAAATAGAGGTCACTGTGGGGGCCTCAGAGTGGGGCCTGGGGCAGCCACCCCAGGTCCCCCTGTGCTACGGCTGGCCCTGTAGCATGGCAGGGCCAATCGCCCGCCATGGGCCTGGGCCCGTGCAGCTCAACTGTCGGCACCCTGAGATACAATTTGTTACGTTTATCTTTTCTTTCAGCAGCTCTTGCATCTCTGCCTTAATTCAAACCATCTTTTATGTAAAGTATTTTTTCTATTTTTAAGCTGGTGTGGGGTACAGTCACTGTAAGTATGGAATACTGGGGTGTTCCCCTCTTTTGATACAGGAGTAAGCCACCTCCCACATATTTATCTGGCTGGAGACCTCTCCAACATACAGGGGACTTAGGCTGCGTTCCCATCTGTGGTGGCAGTGGCGGCAGCAGCAAGGGAAGACGCAGCAGCATGGAGGAGCCGGCAGACAGGAAAAGAGCTAGTGCGAACAGGGATCTGCCGCGGCTTCTCTTACACATGTCAGGGTGCAAAATTCTGCCCTGACATGCACAAGAGAAGCCGCAGCAGATCCCTGTTCGCACGGGCTCTTTTCCTGTCTGCCGGCTCCTCTGCGCTGCCACGTCTTCCCTCGCCCCTCCCGCTGCTGCCACTGCCACTGCCACCGCAGATGGGAACGCAGTCATAGAGATTACATGGGTGAACAGATTTGTGTGCTTGGATTAGTGCACCCTCTGGTGAGGGTAGCTTGTGCAGTTTACAAGTGAGGAAACTGAGTCGGCTAATTCTGGAGGTGAATTGGGGTGTCGGCTAGATAAAGTGAACCCCATCTTCGTTGTAGGTTGCCAGATCAAATTTTTAAAAAGTAATTCCATTCATCCACACTAATGAGGCTTGACTTCCAACATGAGAACAATGTTTAATGTGAGGCAAGGGTTTTTTGTTTGGTTTTTTTTTTTTTGCTACATAAGGGCCCAGGTCTCCCCACATCGGGCCAAGTATCATTACCAGACCTGGAGGCCCTACATAGCGGTTGGCCTCTTGGCATGTTTAGTTGAAATTAGCCTGTGGGACCAATTATTTTTAATACGGGTGAGCATGCTCAGAGACAGACACACACACACATATAGGGTGATTGCATATTACCCTTCTCTTCATAGGAAACTAGGTCAAAGATAAAGGAGTTGTGGTGTTTGAAATAAGGGATAGCCCTTTTATGTCCAGTGAAGCTGTAGGGTTCTGAATTATGGGACAGTCAGATCCCCAATGAGGCTGGCTGCTTCTCCTCTGACAGCTGTGTTGATGCCAGCAAGTGTGGAGCCCCAGAGGAAGGAGGAAGAAGAGGCAGAGAAGGTGAATGAGCCATGGAGTACATGTGGGAAGGTGGAGCAGTGGCACAGAACTTGGGAGGCTGCCTGAGATCTCTTCCTGCAAACCATAGCAGCGTATATCCCTCTCTTCACAGCTAGGGACTGTTATGTTTGGGTATATAGAGACACAGGCTGTATTGGAGTCTTGATGTAAGGTTTATTAATTGTCTTTCTACTAGAGGTGGGACCCCGGGGAAATTACCGGATACCAGATTTACCGGTTTCCGGTTCTCAAAGAACCGGATTCTCGGATTAAATCCGGTATCCGGTACTGGTTTTATTCCATTGATTTCAATGGGGCACTGTGTCCCCATTGAAATCAATGGAATACAATTCCTCCCCCCTCCCCCTCCCAGGCTGCGCGGGTGGAAGGGGGGACACCCCCCACCCACCCTGCCCAGCCTGGATTTTT
>QEPC01004473.1:331444-345590 GCA_003113815.1 Sphenodon punctatus | reverse complement strand
AGGGAACGGTTATTTACCCTCTCAACTAGTACTAAAACTAGGGGACACTCCATGAAACTCACAGGTGGCAGAGTAAAAACAGACAAAAGAAAGTATTTTTTCACTCAGCGTACAATTAGGTTGTGGAATTTACTGCCAGGGGAGGTGGTCCAGGCCAGGAGTATAGCTGAGTTTAAAAGAGGTTTGAACAAGTTTCTGGATGATAGTTCCATTAGCAGCTATTAGCCAGATAGGCTTGGGGAACAAAACTGTTTACTGTGGGGAGCCTGAGGATGACCCACAGGGAATGAATAGCATGGTGACCTGTTGGGTGCTTTCCCCAGGCCCCCGTGACTGGCCACTGTTGGAGGCAGGATGCTGAGCTCGATGGACCGTTGGTCTGACCCAGTATGGCACTTCTTATGTTCTTACATTCTTAATTTTTATTGCAGTTTTGTCAGGAAGGCAATAATCTTCTCTGCTGCAAGCATATTTAATGTCTCCTTTCTAGTTAAATAAACCATAAACATTTGAATTATGAAATCTCAATGAGGACAAATAATATTTAAAATTTTCATGAGAGTTTATTCAGGGGGTACCAGGCTTAGTATGCAATTGATAACATCTTGGCTGTTAAAAGTCAGAGCTGCTAGTGTTGAAGCCTCACTAATGTGTAACATGTGAGTGCAACAAAGGCCGTTTTTACAGACATCCCCGCGCTGGGTGTGTGGGAGGGTGTTCCACCAGTGGGGGATGTCCGTGGAAATGGTGTGGCGGTGAGTGGGGGTATGGGTGTTCTACCAGCGTTCGCCCATGTGAACTCCCAAGGGCGGTGGGTGGAGGTCCGTGCGCACTCGCGATGCACACCCATCTCCACCCGTCCGGAAAAACAGAGGTGGCTCCGTGGGTGGAGATGCATGTGTGTCTGTGGAAAAGGACACCCACGCACCTCCATCCACCGTGGCAGCACACCCACCCACCCCACCCCGGTCCATGTAAAGTGGGCCAAAGAGATATTATCGTTTCTCCTGAGATCTCATCCTTATGACTGTCTCTACCATGAAGCATGTGAACAGGGAAGCTTGGGTTCTGGTACCCTAACTCAAGCGGAGTAGTACTGACCAAACTGCCATTGGTCTTACAGTGAGGTGCTACTGATTGTGAGTAAGAGCTGTCCCTAGTGTATTTCCAAACTAGTTACAAATATTTAGGGGGAAAGGCAGAGAGAGGAAGAAGAACTTTCTGATGATGATTTCACAAGTACATGAATCTGACCTATTGTTGAGTCCCTCCCGCCCCAGCAATTGGCTGGCATTCTGACACTGCACATACTACCTTTCACTCTACAGCTAGTGTTTAGCCAGTAGTGAATAAGATGCTGGACTTGGACCTGGGAGACCAAGGTGCAAATTCCATCTTAGCCATGAACTTGCTGTGTGGTCTTGTGCAAGCTACTATTTTTCAGCCTTAGTTCCTCATCTGTAAAATGGGAATAATAATGATTTACCTCACAGTGTTTTTGTGAGAGTGAACTAGATAAGGATTGTAAAGCACTTTGAAAGTGCTACCAAAATGAATAATAATAATAATTAATAATTAATTCTCTCCATCCTGTAGGCGACATAAATCATAGTTGTGATGTCTGCTTTTAAGCTTCTCTATATTCAAATCCAGGAATCCTGGCCTCCCATGGAGCCAGTGAGAAGCTGCAAAACTTGGATCTGAAGCAGAACTCTACATTGGGGAATTCATTGTCTGGGACAGTGCACCAGGAACAATACAAAAGCATTGGGGGACACCTGGACCACTGGTGTAGCTTCCATGGAGTAAGGGGGCTACATTGAAACCACTACTACTACTTAACATTTCTAGGCATACACAGCACTTTACAGAGACAGGTCCCTGCCTAAGATGGACAAAGGTGAAGAGGAACACACAGATTCCCATTTTACAGCTGGGGAACTGAGGCGGAGACTTGCCCAAGGCCACCCAGTGAGTTAATGGCTAGGGCAGAATTTGAACTCTGGCTTCCCAGGTCAACTCCAGCATCTTATCCATTACACCACACTGACTCTACACTCAAGGGAGAGGGCTGTGCAAGTGGCTTGATGGGAAGTTTTTAGAGTGGGCGGGGAAAGGAGCAGGGCAGCACTCCATCCTCATTCCCAACCTACTCTGGAAATTTCCTAGCAGTGTTCAAACTACTTGCAAAGGGTCCTGTCAGGAAGGACATTTTGGGAGTGGGTGGAGACTGAAGGTGGCTCTCACCTGTCTTTGCTCTTATGGATACCATAATTGGGAGCCGAGCCTGGGCCCCACATAGCCTTGCTACACCCCCGGCCCCAACTCTGTAACGCCACCTCCTGAGAACCCCACCATCTCTTTCCCCTGGGCCAATAAACGTCTTTATTGGCTGTGGCCATTGCCCGGCTTCCTACACAGTTCTGGTTCTCAAAAGCGGTGAGCAATGGGCATGTGTTTAAAAGGTTAAAGACAGTGGCCTGTTGCCCCTGCCACTACCAACACCGCAATCTACATCAAGTACGTTTGTCTAGAGGCTTTAACTCTCATGCTCTCTCAATTTAAACACGCTACGCAAATGGACTTCTCCCATAATAATACTTTGACACCCTCAAAAGAGATTAGGGCCCATTCCTACTTCTATTTGACCTCCGATCCAACTGATTTCAGCAGATAAGGTCCAAGACCACTAAGTAAGGTGTGTAGTAGTCAATGAACCTAATCCTGCAATTACGCAGGAGACTTCTCATCTGTTTATTTAGCCCACGTATGGGGCACAGAGCTATCAATATCCCTGTAATGCAGCTATTCTGGTAACCCATCTTACCCAGCACAGTCTGCCTGCGTAAGTGTGTGTGTGTGTATATATACATTGTGTCTGCGCTTGCTTGGGCTCTCACCACTGCCTCCCTTCTCTCGCCTGCCTCCTCACAAGCTGTCGTCTATTAAATGCTTTCTATATGCAGTAGGTGGATGAAATTTATCTTCTGCAAGTGTCGCAACTGATTAAATTAAGCAGCTTTGAAGCCAGGCAAGCCTCATCTGCACTAAGTGACCCAGGATCATACTGGTGTCATCACTAGACTAGCTGAGGCAGAAAAACAAAAGTGCTGATGAAATAATCTGGCCTCTTTTGATGTGGCAAACTCTTTTAGAGGCTGGATAGAATGGAAGTCCACCCCCCACCCCACCCCCATTTGAAGGAAATAGTGGTGTTGTTTCGAAGCTCCTTGTTCTGGCAGAATTTACAGTTGGCTCCTGACGGAGGGCACGGGAGTAAACCTGAGAAGATAACATGGCAAAGACATTACATTCCTGGATGTTGGGTTTGTTCCATAATAGAGAGACTGAGCAGCAGCTGCCATTGAAGTTGGTTTTGGGTAAGAATGTTACCAAGTTTCGGGGTCCTTGGCTCCAGGAACTTGGTCTGACTCTGTCCCTGATTAAAACCTCTTTTGCAGAGACATGTTTTTGATGAAGGAGCCAGTACTGTGCACTTTGCTTTCTTCTGAGAGATGCACAGGACCCGGCTGGGAGCTCACTCATACTGGGGTAAATCAGGAAAGAGGGAGGCTGGCCCATTGGCACTGGAATTTGGGAGAGCAGGCTTCAGCTCCCAGGCCTGTCTGTGACCTCAGGCAACTAGTAGCAGGGCTGCCACCAGAATGTTGGGGGGAGGGAGGCACATTGGAAAGAGGCAGGCTGAAAGAGCCTACACGCCCAGCCCCTTTCTGATGCGACTCTGCCCCCTGTGGAGTGCTGTGAGATTACAATGCTCTGAAGGGGGCGTAGCCACATCAGAAAGAGGCAGGAGAGTTACTTTGCTCTGCATTGGCCACATTGGAGCATCATGGCATCACCTCACGCAGAAGGGGCAGGAGCGGGTTAAATCCAGGGGGCATATTTAGCACAGGTGAAAGTCCTATTCACTTCACTGAGACTTGTTCTAAAGAGTCCACCAATGAGGGTAAAAACAGACGCGATGGTGGCCTGCTTTGGCCCACCGTGGCCCGAGACTCGCTAGCATGTGTGTTCATACATCACCAGATGCTGGGGAGCGGCGGGTGGGCGGCTGACCTGAATTTCTGAGGATGCAGCCCAGACCTAGGGCCACCCACGCAGACCAGCGCAAGCTAGCACATTTGTTTGACCCTGCCATCCCCGTCTTGGGGGAGGGGTCACCCTGGCCGAGCACCCTGGCTGGTCACCATGGCTGTCTGTCATGGCAGGGTGTAGGATGCTGGGAGAAGGACACTGGGAGCGGGATGGTGCAGACCAGCCACACGTTTGTTGACCTCCCCTCCCTACCCGGGGCATGCGTGGTGGGATGGCTCTCCAGCAGTGGGCACATTAGTTTGGTGCCTGGGGAGGGGTGGCTGTTGTTTCCGGGCTGGGCCAGAGAGCTGCCATGTTACCCACACATCTGTTTTTACCCTGAGTCACCATCCAGATCTTTCTGTATGGATTAATGAGGTGTAATGACTCTTATTGTCTGCTAACCCTGGTACAGACCTTATAACGCTGGGAACTTTGTATGAGATAACAAAACTCATTACTGTGCCTGGCAGAAAGATATTGTTGGAGGGTATTGTGCCACCAAAGTGGTATGATACCATATAAACTAATTAATGAATATGAAATAACCAAAATGAATGAAGTTGACAATTTTGCTGTTACAGTGAAGATGAATTTGAATAGCCACTTGTGGGAATGAATATACAAATTTATTTATTAAATTATTTAAATTTATATACTGGTCTTTCCCAGAGGCTCGGGGCAGATCACAAGTTATAAAAACATTAAAATAACTACAACCCCTCCTAACCCTCCCACGATCTCCGAATCCCTGCCTGCCAAATGCCTTTTCAAACAGAAGGGTCTTACACTGCCTAGGGAAGATACCTAGGCCCAGGCTCAAATGAACCTTGAGGCAGAGGGAGTTCCATAACAACGGGGCAGCAACTGAGAATGCCTCCCTGCAAGCTCGTGTTGTATGAACATGGCTAATGGACGGTACCCATAGAGAAGTGCTTCCAGCTGATTGCAGGGAACACAATGGGGCATGGAAGGACAGGCAGTCTTTTAGATATGTGGGGCACAGACCGTTTAGGGCTTTAAAGGTCAAAAACAGCACCTTGAATTGTGTCCAGGAAGCCAGTGTAGACTTCAGAGCATCGGTGTAATGTGCTCATGGTACCCACCCCCAAAAGGAGGCAAGATGCCGCATTCTGCACCAGCTGCAGCCGCAGTCATCAAGTGCAGTCCCATGTAGAGCACATTGAAGTAATCTAGCCACAAAGTGATGAAAGCATGGATGACAGTGGCCAAATCTGAACCAAAACAAAAGGCTGCAGCCTCCTCACCAGATGGAGATGCTGAAAAGCGCTCCTGGCCGCTGCTGCAACCTGACAATCTAGCACGGCCAGAGGTCCAGAAACATTCCAAGGGTGTGAACATGATTGACCAGAAGGGGCTGGACTCCATCAATAATAGGAGTCCCAATCCCCTCCTGGCCACAAGATCGGTCAACCATCATCACCTCAGTCTTGTCTGGATCATCCTCATCCAGTCCCCGACAGCAGCCAGGGATTTGGTGCACACTGAGACTGCAGAGCCTGGATCAGATGAAAAAGAGAGGTAGCGCTGGGTGTCATCAGCTTTATCCCCAAACCCCTAATGACCTTGCCCAGTGGCCTCATATACATGTTGAACAAGAGGGGAGACATAATAGAACCCTGCGGAACCTCACAGGGGAGGTCTTGATAGGACAACGAGCAATCACCACTCTCTGGGACCTCCCCGACAGGAAGGAGCAACACTACTCAAGAGCAGTTCCGCACACCCCCACCAGTTGTGTCAACAACACCTCATGACCAACTGTATCAAAGGCTGCTGAAAGATCTAACAAGATCAACAAGATCGAGTTCCCCTTGTCAATCTCAAGGTGCAGATCATCGACCAAGAACACAAGCACAGTCTCCATGCCATACCCATGATGACAGCCTGACTGAAATGGATCCAGGAATATGACGATATCAAGATGAGCCTGGAGCTGACTAGCAACCACCCATTCAATAACCTTCCCTAAAAGGGGAAGGTTAGAGACAAGCTGATAGCTGGCTGGGGAATCAGCATTCAGAGATGGCATCTTAAGCAGGGGCCAGACAACCGCTGTTTAAAGGCATCCAACACCCTACCCTCCCAACCGGTGCAATGACAACCACAGCCAGCAACGGCCCCAACGTCTTCCTGTTGGCTTTCACCAGCCAGGACAAGGCATGGATCTAATTCACAACTGGTTGCCCTCATCATCCCAAGCACCTTCCCTGCATCCATGGGTGATACCAATTAAAACTGATCCAAATTAAACAGGACAAGACCAAGCTTCCATAACCCCAAACTCTGATTCTGCAGATGAAATGGCTGCACCAAAGTCATGGTGAATACGAGCAATTTTGTCTGCAAAGTAATTAATAAAAATGTCACAGTGGGCATTAGATGACTCCATTTCTGGGGGGAGACAGACTGGATTAACCAGGCCCCTCACCACCCAGAACAGCTCTGCCGGATGAGACTTTCCAGATGCTATGATAGCAGAGAAGAAATCTTTCTTTGCCACCATCACAGCCACGGAATAGTTCTTTTAAAACTAGCTATGCCATCAGTCACCTCAGATCCTCCATATACCAGAGCGACCTGTGCTGATGAAGAGGTGGGAGTGGATGCCTGGGTGCAACCATGTTGATGACCATGGTCAAGATGTCATTCCACAAGGCAATCAGGTCTTCAAGAGAGTAGCTGCTAAGGTCAGTAGGCAAGTCCCCCAGAGAATTCTGGAAACCAATCAGATCCATTAGCCTCCAGGGGCGGACCAACCTAACTAGTCCACCACTCCAGTGAAGCCACAGGAGGGTCGGGATCTGAGCTTTCAGAAGATAACGATCCAACCATGACAAAGGTGGTGTTATAACACCCTTGAAAATTGGAACCCCTGTATCACAGGAGGGACGGGTGGTGGTGGTGGTGGTGTAGCTATGGTTTTTAAAGAGGGGTGGTCTGTGAGGAGGTATCCAGTGCGATCCATGATAGGTATTGAAGGCCTCCATCTTGTGTTTGATTTGGCAGGGAACAGTTTGGGAGTGCTACTGGTATACTGTGCACCTACCAGTACAATGGCCTCCCTGCAGGCTCTGGCGGAAGCTGTGTCGGAGGTGGTGTTGCAGTCCCCAAGGACTATTGTAACTCCCCCAGAGTGCCTAGAAACCGCACTGGGTCCAACTATTGTCCTTGGGGACCTCGCCATGGCAACCATGGGCCTGTCCCAGAGGGTCAACGGCCTGACACATCTTGGAGGACATACTTTAGATCTCATGTTTTGCACTGGCCTTGAGGCGGGTGGTCCATTAATGGGGGAGATATCAGCTGTGCCCTTGTCATGGATGGACCATTACCTCCCGCAGACCTCCCTTCTAGCACATGTCTGCCCCTGAAAGGGTGCGGAACCTATTAGGATGGTCCACCCTCGGAGGCTGTCGGACCCAGTGCGGTTTCTAGGCACTCTGGGGGAGTTACATGCTGACCTTAATGACCATCATATCGATGACCTTGTCAGGCTGTGGAACATCTTGCTGATGGAGGCCATCGATCAAATGGCTCCCAGGCGTCTGTTGCCCAGGCGGAGGCTCTGCAGGCCTCCTTGGTTCTCTAAGGAGCTGCGGTTGCTGGAGCAAGAGGGGCAACGGCTGGAGCTTCTTTGGGTAATCCGCTGGCGATTTCCAGCCCTAATAAGAACACTTCCCAAGGGGCCTCTACAGTGAAGGTCTCACTCCCAGAAACATGACTAGACCCGGGCTCTCAGGGGAGTGTTACTTTAATATCCTGGAACATCGCAGGCTGTGCCAATGCCCAATGCCAGGACTTTGATTTTTTGTTGTTTTTAGGGCAATTTGATTTTATTTTACTTCAAGAGACCTGGTTAACAGGAACCTCGCCTGATATGTACCTAAATGGTTACACCACATTCTGTGTAGGGGCTACTCCACCCCCAGGGGGTGGGAGGTTGAGTGGGGGTCTTGCCATGCTAGTGGCTGCTGATTTAGGGATACAAATAAAGGAAATAGGAATTTACAAATCTTATTTTGCTCTGTTTCTTTGTACCCCAGCAAAAGGGAAGAAGTTTCTTGTGGGTAATGTTTATGTTCCCCCACTATACTTTGACTACTCCTCGGATTAAATCTGGGACCAGATGACCAATCTACTAGTCAAGGCACAGGAAGACCATCCAGGGGCCACCCTGTACCTGGGCGGGGATTTTAACATCAGACTGGGCAACCCCGCTGCTCAGGCGAGGGATTTTTCAGTGGAGGGGCTGGAGTATTTACCGTGGTTTCCTCTACAAGCATCTGAGGACTGTTATGAGAGCTCAACGAAAGCTAGCATGGAGCTTGTACTGGAAACCCTAGACCTAGTTGTGATTAACGATTGAGCCCCGGGAGATATGGCAGGGAACTTCATCTTCCACTCTGTCCACGGGTCCAGTGTGATAGACTATTTTCTGGTGTCATCTTTTGACTTCGATCAGGTTATCAGGATGGAGGTCCTGCTGAGACCGGACACCTGCCACCTCCCGCTTCTTCTGGAGCTCAAGGAAGGGGGCAGGTTTCTGAATGAACAGCTAGGAAGAGAGTTGGTGGAGGGCCCAAGGGAAGGAGGTAGGCTCAGGAGGAAGCGCCCAGAGCGCCTTGCGGCAGATTTCAGGTGGTTTATTGAGCAGCAGGAGATCAAGGAGCTCTGCTTGCAAGCCCCTTTGTGGGAAGGCAAGGACTTCCCCTGGTTTGATAATCTCCTCTACTTGTTGCAGCTGGTCATCTTCCAAGATATAGGTCACCAGTCCAGCCAGGGGCGGGTTATTAGATCTCCAGTTTGGTTTGACGGTGAATGCCATAAGGCAAGATCCAACCTCAGGAGAGTTATGAGAAAACTGAGGATGTTACCATCGACTCAAAATCGAATAGCAGTAGCAGCCAGAAGAAGACTGTACAAACAGCTGATAGCAGGTAAGACGGGAACACATAGCAGGTCCCGTTGGCAAATGCTGCAGGAGGCTGCATTGAGGAGGGATACAATGATGTTTTGGTCCCTGATTAAGTCCTTAGGGAAGGATAGACCCAAGCCGTTAACTTTTTCTATTACAGCTAAGACTTGGGAGACCTTTTATAGGGCTTTATATTTGGCCCCACCCAGGGAGGACCGTGTCTTGGACTTAGACCTGGACCAGAGATTTGAACCTTGGCCCCCCCGTTATCTCGGATGAGGTAGGCAGTCTCATTCAGGGACTTAAGCCAGGGAAGGCCCCTGGCCTGGACCGTATAACAACGGACTTGATTAAAAGTTCTCCAGAGTGTTGGACTGCCTTATTGGCCCCGCTCTTCATGGTAATTAACGAAGCGGGAACTATTCCCAGCTCCTGGTTGAAGAGCATACTTGTGCCCATCTTTAAAAAAGGTGATCCTCGTCTCCCGGCGAACTATCACCTGATTAGCCTGCTCAGCACGATAGGCAAACTATATGGTTAGTTTCTTCTTCGGAAGCTTCAGGCCTGGGCTACAGAGTTCCATCTAATCGCACCTGAGCAGGCGGGCTTTTGCGCAGGGAAGGCTACATCAGACCATATCATGCTGTTGTCCGCTTTGATCCAGAAATATACAGCTCACAATGGCAAACTTTATTTAGGATTTATGGACCTTGAAAAGGCCTTCGATTCCATCAACAGAGAAAGGCTTTGGTTAAAGCTTAGACGGTCCTCCATAGAGTCAAGACTCCTGTATTTGTTAATCCAACTCCACCAAGCAAACTCACTCCAGATTAGATCGGGTGGGCATGGATCACTGTCAGCGCCTGTCCAGGTAGGCAGAGGGGTTAGGCAGGGCTGTATATTGGCACCAATGCTATTTAACCTGTATCTTAATGATCTGGTCCCCTTTATGAATTCAAGAGACACCCATGCCCCAGTGCTGGCCCAGAAGAGTCTCCCGCTCCTTCTCTATGCAGATGACTCTGTCCTGCTGTCTTGAACTGCTATCGGCCTCAAAAGACAGCTGGCCCTTTTCAGTGAGTTTTGCATTCGAGAATCACTGACCATCAACTATGCAAAATGTAAGATTCTGATAGCAGGCTGCAGAAAGAAGCGAAGTCCTAATGTTTGGGCCATAAAGGGGAATACCATTACCCAAGTCCAGGTTTTTAGGTACCTGGAGGTAACCTTCTCCGCGGGAGCCCCGTGGAGGGCCCACATAGAGCAAGTTAAAACCCAATGCAGGAAATCCTCTGCCACTATTCTAAAGTTCTACTTTGGGCAGGGGGGACGGATGGTGGCCCCAGCATTAGTCCTATTTAGAGCAAAGGCTCTCTCACAAGCGCTGTATGCTGCTCCTATTTGGGGGCTGGGCCATAGGGATAAGCTGGAGTGCATTCAAAATGGTTTTCTTACATCAATTTTGGGCATTCCTAG
Organism: Sphenodon punctatus; assembly: GCA_003113815.1. Taxonomy (NCBI): domain Eukaryota; kingdom Metazoa; phylum Chordata; class Lepidosauria; order Sphenodontia; family Sphenodontidae; genus Sphenodon; species Sphenodon punctatus. Next base: position 335,080 of record QEPC01004473.1, on the reverse strand, counting down.
GGGTTCCCCCCAGGTTATTGCAAGAAAGGAGATTAGAATGGTCCCAGTAGAAGTCTTGGTGGTCCGGCAAGTGATCAATCACTGGCTGAAACTGATAACAGCTCCCACAGGGGATGATTCTTTGCTACTACGAGCCCTGAAGACGGGGCTGTTGGATTCATGGGTGGTGAGAGTCCGGTTGATACTTCAGCATCTGGGGTTTTGCCCAGAAGATTGGATGAGAGTAGGGCAGACCCGGCAGAAAGCTTTTAAGAAGCTGCTGCACCAAGACTCCTGGACCAAGTGGGTCAAATGGAGCTAGCTCTGTTGGCCACTCAAAAGATAGCCCCTGGGATTGAAATATATAGGCCGTTATCTTCAGGTCTTAACTATCTTTTTACTTGGTAGGAACCCGAGAGGCGGATAGCATTTACAAAAATGAGATGTAATGTGTTCCCCTCCGCATTAGTGGAGGGTAGATACAAGGGAACTCCCTGTACTCAGAGACAGTGTGAACTCTGTGACTCAGGCGAAGTGGACACAGTGGAACACATCATCTTACATTGCCCCGCCCTGGTAGGGCTCCGTCTTAAGTATTTTGAGGGCGATCTTTCTGACCTGCACTTGTGCCCAGATACTTGGACACTACGAAGGCTGCTGAGCCCATGTGATTCTCCACTCACCCGGGCGGTGGCCAGTTTTGCTCATGCTGCTATATTAGTAAGAAAAGCTATTCTAAGGAACAGGTACATTTCCCCGGGACCTCAGGAGAGCAAGGTAGTAGTCTCCACGGGTAATAAACTTCCCATAGGTCTCACAGCATTCCGACCATTGGTTGGCTAAGTTACTAGGTGTTGATGCATAGATAGACGATATACCTTGGTGGGCTTTTGTCTTCGTTTTACTCCTGTAAAGTGGCAGAGGGATGGTATGACTAGTCGCTTAAGCTTTGTATTGCAATGCTGTTGCAGTGTTTTATTTATGATTTTGTAATAGCCAAAAGGCTTCACAATAAATCTTATTCATTCATTCATTTATCAATTTGACTAGCATGACTAGAGCAATTAGGGAATCAACTGTGCAGCTGGGTGGTCAATACACCAGAAGGATTCCCAATCTATCCCCAGCCAAATCCAAGGGAAGGTGGACACACTATATCGGATGAGTGAGGCACCAGATACGACCAAAAGGCCAAAGTGTCTTTACAGACCACAGTCACTCCGCCCCCACCCCTCAAGTCTCAGCTGATGCTGCACCTGGTATTAAAGCAAGTACCTGGCAGTCACCAGCTGGGACAGTACTGGCCCAGATGCCTCATCCAGCCAGGTCTTTTCCAGGGAGGACGTGAGACACCTACCTACTGTAGCTGATGCCTATTGCAGCAGGAAATGATGTACTGAATCCTGAAATACCAAGTGAATGAATAAATGAACACAAAATAACTGAAATGACTATTTGGAAACAAACAAAGCAGGATATGAATAGTGCTTTGTATTCACTTGTTTAAATGAATGTGGCTACAGTGAATTTGTCAATATTCACAGTGAATATTCATTTCAGCCCTAGTTTAAAGCAATCTCAATGAAGTACTTTTTCACACAATGCACAATTAACTTGTGGAACTCATTACCATGGGATGCTGTAAAGTCCAATAAATAGCCTCTGATTGCTGAAAGCCTGTGGCTTCTTGCATACCTCTCTGAAGCATCCAGTGCTCACAGCTGCCAGAGACTGGCTCCTCGGCTAGATGGACGTTGACCTGCATGGCTGTTATACATTTTTTGGATTCTGATCTTTGTTCTGCAAGGCTTTTGGATGACATGTAACCTGTGGAGTTGGTTGTACAGCCCCATAATCATTTTCCATACATGGCCAATCGGGTTGCACACGGACAATCTCTTCTCTTTCACAAATGATTGCATGTTGGGGATATTAGACTTTTAATGACAATTCTATTTAAGCCAAGAGAAGGCCTGGAACTCGAGAGCAAGGATGGTGCATGTGTGTGTGCGTGTGAGAGAGAGAGAAGTGTGGACATTCTCTAAATGTATTTATGAATAAAGGGGCATTTGAAGCCTGCACGTTGTTGGAAGTGTCAGACTCTGCCAAGCAGCTTTGTCTCAACGCCCCCCCTCCCCAACAACTGGGGTTGTGCTGCCCAGTGATGTATCCCCTTCACTTGCTTAAGAGAATCATCATTAGCAAACAGTAAGTTACATAACGCTGCTGATGAAGGAAAGCACTGTAGAGTTTAGCAGGCGCAGGACTACGAGGGCACGTGGTGGGAGGCAGAGAGAGGAGATGAAAGAGAACAGCTAACCAGATTACAGAAGATCAAAGGATAGCAGGGCAGAGCAATTTGCTTGTTTTCCAGTCACTATCTAGCATACTACAGAGCAGTAGTAGTGAGGATTACTGAGCAATCGCTATAATGAAACTCTCTGAGGGGTCAGGTCTTAACATCATACTTTACTAGCAGAGAAGAGCATTGGAAAATAAAATACATTCGCATCCTTTGTTGTTTTCAAATCAATGTCTGTTTCCCCTTTGCAAGTGGGAGATTTATCCCACTTTGTAGTGTAGATTCTTTCAGAAGCCTGGTCTCATGGTGTAATCCAGAGCAAGCACAGCTACAGTACCACTGGAGAATGTCAAGCCAGCTAAGGCTGTTCATTTGGAGTGCAGCAATTCATCTGAAAAGGAGAAAACGGGGTGAGCAGAGAAGTAAAGAGAATAAGAAAGGAAACATTGATGATCTGAACTTGCTCTCCCTGCAGCAGATCAGCCCTTGAGTTTTTGTCCTCACATTTTTTATTCTTATCCCTGCTGCTGTAGTAACTACTGGCTCTAGCTGAGCACATGCCCACAATTAGACCTACTTATTTGGCCACGCTTTTAGCTGGCAGGGATAGGGCTTGGAGGTGGGAGTGATTTTAATTAGAATGTTATATGGTTTATTATTATTATTTTACTGGTTATTATATATTATGGTTTTGCATGTTGTTAGCCACCCTGGCCCTGTGGGGAAGGGCAGGATACAAATATAAATAAAAAAATTAAATAATTTAAAAGTTCTAAGGCAGATGCACTCTCCCCAACTTTGAGAGCCAGGGGATATAAATATCCACGGCCCACTCAACTTTTGACTTTCAGACAAAAAACAATTGGCAGCTAATTACTCAGCTAGAGTTTACCTGATAAAATAGGGTTGCCATTGCTTGTGGTTTGACCCTGACACTCCTATTTTAGCCTATGGGATTCTCAGGGTCTCAGTCACGAGAGGAGACAACCCTAACAGGAGAAAGAGGTGAGGGGGGGGAGAACTAATGAGTGCGCGGATTTTAATTTTTGGAACAAAAGGTTTTGGAGGCTGTTTTATTGGGGTCTTAGGAAAGAGGGGAGAGAGACTATGGATTCAGACGTTCTGATTTGTGCGATTTTAAAAAAAAACACGAATGTTTCATGCCTGTCTGAACACTTAAAATTCGATTAAATGGAGTCAATATCGCACTAAAGCAATGTGTGTTGAAAAGCTACTCAAACCTACCTTTTTGCTGTCCGTTTTCAATAAATCCGCACTTAACAGCAGTTTGAAAGCAACATCGTACTGGTTTTAACTAGTGTGTAATCTTTTCTGATGTGAATGCAACCGTGCTT
>QEPC01004473.1:248549-311882 GCA_003113815.1 Sphenodon punctatus | reverse complement strand
GTCGACCACTCACTCCTACTGAACTTTCTTTGCTCCCTAGGCTTCTGCGGCTCTGTCCTTGACTGGTTCTCCTCCTACCTCTCTGACCGCTCCTTTAATGTGTCTTTTCCCAATTCCCTCCACCTCCCTCCCCTTCTCGGTTGGGGTTCCCCAAGGCTCTGTCCTGGGCCCTCTCCTCTTATCTACACTGTCCCTTGGCAAACTCATTGCCTCCCACGGCTTCCAATATCACCTCTATGCTGATGACACTCAACTCTCTCTCTCTCCCCTTCTGTCTAAGCTCGCCTCACCAACTGTCTCTCCGATATCTCCGCTTGGATGTCTCAATGCCAACTCAAACTGAACATGGTGAAAACTGAACTCCTTATCTTCCCTCCCAATCCTTCCTCTCCCTCTTCCCTGTCAATTACCATTGACGGGGTCTCCATCCTCCCTGTCCCACAACTTGGGCTTCATCTTCGACTCGCACCTCACTTTCAAACCCTACATTGACTCCATTGCCAAATCCTGCCGCTTCTCCCTCCACAACGTTGCCAAGATCTGCCCTTTTCTGTCCGTCTCTTCTGCCAAAACTCTTATCCACGCCCTAGTCATCTCACGCCTCGACTATTGTAACCTCCTCCTCGCTAGCCTTCCCCACTCTCACCTTTCTTCCCTTAACTTTGTTCAAAACTCTGCTGCCAGGATCATCTACCTAGTCCATCGCTTTGACCATGTGCAATCTCTCCTCTCCTCTCTCCACTGGTTCCCTCTTTCTGAGCATATTCTACACAAGCTCCTCGTCTTCACCTACAAAGTCCTTCACAACCTCGCTCCTCCCTACCTCTCTGTCCTGATCTCCCTCCAAACCCCTGCTCGAGCACGCCACTCCTCTTCCATCCCCTCCCTCACCCTCCCATGCCTCCCCTGCTCCCCCAACCTCCTTCATCCCTTCTCGCTCGCTGCCCCGCACGCCTGGAACTCCCTCCCTGCCCATGTCCGCCTGCCCCCACCCTTCACACCTTCAAGTCCCTCCTCAAAACCCACCTCTTCCGCTCTGCCCTTCCTAACTCCTGCTAACCATCCTCACCCAGGATTATCCCCCACTTGTTATCTGTAAAATCCCAACTTACTGCAACCAAGCCAAGAACGTGTACCTGGTTCCTGCATCCTTGTGAATGTCGCATCCCTTGTCTCTCCCTCTGTTCCCCCTTCCCTGTCTCCCAGAGGTGGCTCCCCCCCAGAGAGTTTGGGGCACTGCCCCCCCTAGTGCTGTGTGGGGGACCCCCGCTGGGCCGCCACTTTAAAAAAAACAAAAAAACACCCTGCGCTGCTGGTGCTGACGGCAGTAGCAGCCTCTGAGCTGCTTCAGAGGCTGCTGCTCCTGTCAGTGTCTATCTCCCTTCTGGGACCCACTCTCAGAGCTGCTCTGAGAGTGGGTCCCAGAAGGGACAAAAAGGCTGAGCTCCTCAGCCGCCCAAACCGCGTTTTTAATTGAAAACACGATTTGGGCGGCTGAGTCCCTCAGTCCACAGCACGCATAGGACGTGCTGTGGAGGGAGGGGCTAGCCTTTTCCATTGTGCCTAATGGGCGCAATGGAACCTCTCGCCTGGGGGCTTGTTGCAAGTGCCCAGGCGAGAAGCTTTGGGCTGGGCGACTGAGGCGCTTCTCCCTGCCTCAGTCGCACGTGAGTCAGTCAGGGACAAAGCTGGTGGCGCGCTGTGCTCTCAACAGCGCGCCACCAGCCTCAGTCGCTTCCCTGCCGCTGCCGCTCTCCCACCCTAATCTGCTGCTCAGAGTGGCGGAGAGGGGGGGAGGGAGCGGCAAGGCAGGGAACTTTTTTGTGGGGTGTGTGTTAGGTTTTTAATTGCCTGCACGTCCTGGCTCCGGAGGAGCAGGACACGTGGGCAATTTAAAGCAAAGTAAAGTTCCACCCCACCCCCAATCTCTGCCTGCCGCCGGGGACCGCCAGAGCCCAGAGTCAGCAGCCAGGTAAGTGTAATCCCTCCCCCCACCCTGCTCCCACCCTCCGAGGGTCCCCCCACCCTGCTCCCAACCCCCGAGGGGCCCCCCACACTCTTTGGTGTGTGTTCACACTGCTGGAAATGGGATACTTTTGAGATCCCGAGATGTAGCTGTGAGTCTGGAGATCTTTCGGTGTGTGTTCACAATGCTGGAAATGGGATGCTTTTAAATCCGGAGATGTAACTGTGAGTCTGGTGATTCATGGGCCTTGAAACCCACCCACCCCCCAAACACACACAGATGCAGCAGAGGGCAAGAATACTGCTTCAGAAGGGACTTCTGAAGCAGGGATTGGGGTCCCTCCAACATACATGCAGCATGCTGCGCCGCACGGCCCCCCCTCTCCCGGATTCCCCGCCGGGATCCCCCCGGCACGTCTGATATGGCGTGACGGGGTGACCACGGCGGGGAACTAATGGGTTGATTTCGGTACGGGGCCAACGGGCCCCGTAACGTCTGAAATCACCCTAATTCTTCCTTCCATTTTTGTATGTATTTGATCTCTTTAGGGTACCATATGTCCTCTAAAGTTTTGTATATACGCGAGAGTCTCCCTTTTATAGTAGCGTGTTCGAAAAGAACCTTTTCTATTGTGGTGGGGTCTCTTGTATAATGTTCCTTTCTACTCTTGGTGTTTAGTGCATGTTTGAGTTGCATGTATTCAAATGGATTTATTCTTTATTTTATTTTTTTCTCCATGTCTTCTTTGCTTATTATTTCCTTATCTTTGATTATGTGACCGATTTTCACTAACCCTTTCTCTTTTAATTTTTTCCTCAAGGTCTGTGCCTGCTGAAGCGTTTGGAGACACAGTAAGTCTATAGGTGAGTACGGGAATTGATTTTGGTTGATTTTGGTTTTTTTAATTATGCTCTGCCAGGCAGTCCATGTGGCCCACGCAAAAGGATGGTCCTGCCATATTCCCTTGTTCGGGGAGCCTTCATCCACTATTATGTTTTTTAAGTTATGCTTGGTCAGGGCATCTTGTTCTATTCCCACCCATTTTATTTCCTCTGGTTGATAGTACCAGCTGTTTAATGCTCCCAATACTGCTGCCTTATGATAAAGAGGCAGGTCAGGGAGGTTTATGTCTCCCTTTTCCTTAGCTCTCATCCGTGTTTGTTTGTTAACCCTCGGCTTAGTCCCTTTCCAAATTATTTCTTTCATTAACTGGTCACACTCTTTAAGGAAATGATCTGGGAGTTGGATGGGTAAAGCCAGCATCCAGGGTCCGCACGTGGGGGGCTGGTGCTGATGAATGCGAGGTCCGTTGTGAACAAGGCCCCGATTATCCACGATTTGATCGTGGATGGGGCCGNTCAATTCTAACATTACATACATGTGGAACCTTTTGCTTTACATATTTACCAGACTTGTAGTCTACATGTAGGCCAGTATCACACGTGTGTGACCCTATGTTATTCCGTGACACCCCCTTCTTTGACCACATGTACACCAGAGACTTTGGACCCTCCACTGAAACATGCATTGAGGAGGTGTTCATGACTCCTGTTGTTCTCAAAAACCCTGCCTACCTCCTGAATCCTTGGCTCATGGAGTCATACAGCATTGTCCACATCCCAGAACAAATGTATTTTTACTGATAGCTCAGTGACACCCACTCTGTTGCGGAGAGAGCTTTCAGGTTATTAAGGCAGTGATGGAATTAATTTCCAGCCAGTATCTGTTGGTGGACTTTTGGGTTGGTGGGGTGGTGAGCAGGGCCAGCAGGGGGCGGAGCCATTATTAAAATTTCATGCTTACATGATCAGTTGAATAGAACACACAATGAATGAAAAAACACTCAGAACAAAAAATTACAAAATGCAGGTGGTATGTGCAATGGTGAGCAAAATGAAAAACTGAAAAAAATCAAAAAGGGGAAACCAGCATTTGCTCCTGTGCATAAGGTGCTAGAAAAAAAAAAAGAGACAGCTCAATGTTTCAAATCTGTTTTAAATAAGGGGAAATTATATGTATACATGATTTGTTTCACTTTTTAAAATGGCTGTTTTAAAAAGAATCCACTCAGGAGAGAAACCCTGAATATGCCAGGGTTGTGAGTAAAGCTTCAGTTAGAAGTTGGGACACTCATTATACATAAGAGAATCCACACAGCAGAGCATCTTTTTACATGTGTCCTGACCAGGAAATGCTACAAGGTGTGCTCAGTTCTCAGTACGCACCAGAGACTTCACCCTACCATGGAAAGGTCCTATAAATGCCTAACTGTGGGGAAAGCTTTAGTGTGAACTTCAGTCTTAGTATGCATGAAAGAACCCAAACAGCTCCCTCATTCCCACTCCAACCTCAGCTGTGTTGAGAGAGAGGAGAGCATAACCAGAAAAGGAATCATGGCACAACATAATTTAATAAAAAGTACAGTAGACCAAAAGCTTAGCTACTAAGCCACATTGATGGTGCTGCATTTCTAATCCCTCACCTCAGACCAGTCCCTCCCATCCCTGCTCCCCTTCCCTTACACCAGGGATGGAGAACCTTAGGTCCAGGGGTTAAATGTAGCCCATAGCAAGTTTTTATTTGGCCCCTTTTCAGTTCCTGGATCTGGCCCCTAGATCCAGTTTCTACCCTCAAGAATGGAAAATCTGAGTTCAGGGTAAGGGAAAAGAGGTGAGGGCATGCATATAATGATAGGGGATAGATCCAGGGCATATATCCATGATCGGTACCCTCCTCTTCCTGACTGCACTCCATAGGCGTCTCTGCCTCCAACTTTTGTGTGACTCTCAGAGCTTGTACTAATTTTTAATTTGGTCCCTGGGAGGAAAAAGTTTCCCCACCTCTGATACAGCACTTTCAGTATCCTTCCTACAAGCTCCCAGGCCAGTGAACAAGAAAAAAAAATACATGGAAAAATCCTTAAAATCCCAAATTCGAGTATCATCAGATTGCAAGTAGAGTGGAACATAAAAATCAGAGGACACCTTCCAAAAACACTAAAGCCACAGAAGGCTGTGTGCAAACTGCAAAGCCAGTATTTTTGAAGTGCTCACACTAACAAGAATTATTGAATATACCAAGGCACTGAATAAATCCTTTGGAAAAGCTGCTATATTCTGTCTGTATAATTTATTTCCACAATATGAGCCCACCAAAATATTCCAACCAATTTAAACATTCAGAGTTCAACAAAAAGTTTCTCAAGCATCAGATCACTCAGGAAGAGGGACAAAATTCAAGGGACTATGACAAGAAACACCACCACCATTTCCTCCTTTCAGAAACAATATAAGACAACATAAGGTCACGTGAAAAGCAAGTATTGTTTAAGTGTTCACACTGCTGCAAAAATATTAAATATAAGAAGCCTGTTATTACAGCTTTTTGGGGGGGGAAAAACATTTAAATTCTGTTTGCATCCCCACCCCCACCGCACTCAGACAACACACAAAATATCCATGCTAAATATCCAATATCCAAAGGATGGGGCCAGCCTCTCAGCGCACCTCCTCCAGAAGGGGAATGGACCAGTTAGGTTGGTCCGCCCTCGGAGGCTGATGGAACCACAGCAGTTCCAGGAGGCTTTGAGGGAGTTAACCTTAGACCCAGACAGATGCTCTGCAGATGAGCTTGTCCAGCATTGGAACATCTTGTTGGGGGAGGCCATTGACAGGATGGTTCCGTGATGTCTTCTCCCTCCGTCTCGTCACCGCAGGGCCCCTTGGTTTACTGAGGGGCTGCGGTGTATGAAACAGGTAGGTAGGAGACTAGAGTGATGCTGGCGTCAGACTCGCTCGGAATCTGACCGACTTCTCCATAAGACCCACTTGCTGTGTTGACCCACAGTCTTATGTTGAGGCTGTGAGGACAGCAAAGAAGGAGTTCTTGCCGCCCTCATAGCATCTGCAAAGTCACGTCCAGCGGAGCTGTTCCAGGTGGTGCGGGGGCTGGTCAGTCCGGCCTCCCTCTGCCTGGACGGGGACTTGTCCCAGGCTCGCTGTGAGGAGTTTGCCACCTACTTTTGCATACAAGATTGCTCAGATCCAGAGTAACTTTGACACCAGATTGGAAGCAGTAAGCAAGGGGCACGANGCATTCTCGGTGGTAGGGCCGCGGCTGTGGAACTCCCTTCCGGAGGAAGCTCGCCTGGCCCCAAGCCTTTTGACATTTCGGCGGAACTGTAAGACCTGGCTGTTTGCCCAGGCCTTTGGGAGGGAGGGGGGGTGATTTTTAATCCCCCACCTATATATTTATTTATGATTATATACTGCCCTGTTTTATTGATATATTTTATATTTGTATTTTAAATGTTTTAAAACTGTTTTTATTGTTGTTAACCGCCCCGAGCTGCATTGCAGGATGGGGCGGTATAAAAATCTATAAAATAAATAAAATAAATAAATTATATATAATTTTAGGTAGTAATATCATTTTAAACAGATTCACTTGTCCCAGCCATGAGCAGGGTAGATCCTTCCATTCTGCTGCTTCCTTACTTAGTTGTTGGGGGAGGTTTAGAAAATTCTCTTTGTAGTTCTGGTATCTTCATCCCCAAGTATTTTACTGCTTTCTCCTCCTCCAGGATAGGGAAGGACAGTCTTAATATCTTGTCTTTGTTGTTCAGTTTGCCCATATATTAAAGCGTATGATTTTTGCACGTTAATTTTATAACCTGAGATGGTTCCAAAATCTTGTATTAGTTTCAATAAAGGCGGGATAGAGATTACCGGGTCTCCTATAAATAGTACCGTATCATCTGCGAACATTGGGTTACAGCAATATACAAGGAACCAAAATCTAAACTTATAATAAACAATGGACACTCAGAAGCATTCCAACTAGCTAGGGGAACAAGGCAGAGGTGCCCTTTATCACCCCTTTTGTTTGATTTAACACTGGAAGTCCTAGCAATCGCAATAAGGCAAGAGACTGAAATCAAAGGGATACAGGTCAATAAAACAGAACATAAAATGCTTCTGAGTGTCCATTGTTTATTATAAGTTTAGATTTTGGTTCCTTGTAGATTGCTGTAACCCAATTGAGAAAAGCTCCGCCAAAACCCATTTTGCTCATTATTTGCTCTAGGCATCTTATCTCTGTCCTATCAAAGACTTTCTCCGCATCTAACATGATGATTGAGGCTTTCTCCTGCATTTTATGAAGGCGGTGCATTATGTTAATTACTTTGCGAATATTATCTGGCCCCTGTCGCGTGGGTATAAATCCCACTTGGTCCGGATTAATCAATTCATCTACGATTGCTGCCAATCTATTCGCCAGGATTTTCGAGAATATTTTAAAATCTATATTCAGAAGCGATATAGGCCTATAATTTTCACATCTATCAATGGGTCTACCTGGTTTGTGTATTAGGGTAATATTTGCATCATAGAATGTGCTGGGAAGTTTTCCTGTTTTTAGTATTTCGTTGTATGTAGTCACTAAATGTGGGCTCACTAATTCTATTGTTTTCTTGTAATACTCTGCTGGCAGACCATCAGGCCCTGCAGCTTTGTTGTTTGCTAAACTCTTAATTACTTCAACAATTTCTTTTTTCTGGAGGGGGCTATTCAAGTATTTAATTTGGTCTGCGTTCAATTTGGGTAATTTATATTTATTTTAAAATTCTGTTAGCTTTTTAGGGTTTGGATTTGAAGAGTACAGTGACTGATAATATTTGAAAAATTCCTGCTGGATTTCTTCATCTTTTGTAATCCTGGTTCCATCTGCTAACTGGAGCGAGACTATGTGTGACCATTTATTTCGTCGTTTGACTAATCTTGCTAATGTTTTCCCTGGTTTATTGCTGTATGCGAAATAAAATCCTCTAATTTGTTTCAGTTGTACTGTGGTTTTTTCTAGTTCTTTTAAATGAATTTGTTCTCTAAGTTCTACAATTTTCCATGCTTTTTGTTTCGTGGGGTTAATTTTGTTTAATGCTTCCACTGCTTTTAATTCTTGATATAATTCCTTTAAATACTCTCTGTTTTGTTTACATAACATTTGTTTGCTTTTAAGGCTATCATTTCCCCCCGAATGACCACTTTTGCTGCCTCCCATATTATGGCTTGTGTATCTACGCTACCCATATTAAGTTCAAAATATTATTTCAAGGCTTCTTGGGTTTGTTCCAGAAAAAAATTTTTTTTGAGCCAACCCCTGGACAATTGTCAACTGGTATTCTGTGTGGTTCTTGGCCTGTCTGCCCATTGTATTTCTGTGATGACTGAGTCATGATCTGAGATGACATTGGCCTTAATGCTACAGGTTCTACATTTTTGTATCTCTGTTTTACACATGAAAGAGTAGTAAATTCTTGTATAAGTGCTTATGTGCTGGTGAGTAAAAGGTATAATCCCTTTCTGTTTGATTTATGTACCTCCACACATCAGTTAAGTTATGCACTTTCAAAAGGCTCTCTAAGTTAAGTTGCCACTTCCCAGGGGGTTTATTTTTGAAGTGGTCCTTTTCTGACCAGCTAGCATTTAAATCTCCCTGCATTATTAACATTCCTTTCCTGTATTTTTCAATCAGGGGTAATATCCCCCTAATAAACTCGTATGTGCCCTCATTAGGCGCATATATGTTGACCAATGTTGTGGCTTTACCTTCTAGCTCTCCTACCAGGATGAGTGTTCTCCCTTGTTTCTCTTTATATATTTTTTTCCAATTTAAATGTTCTATTTGTCCTTATTCCAATTAATACCCCCGCTTTTTTCTTTTGCTGATTACAAGCATGATATATTTCCCCAAAATACTTATTTTTAAATTTCAGGCTGTCTTTTTCTCAAAAGTGCATCTCCTGTAGGAAGCACACATCTACCTCTATTTCTTTGATCACTCGCATTGTTCTTTTTCATTTTATGACTTCATTCAGTCCCTTTACATTAAGGGACATTACTTTAATCACTTCTGCCATATCTGTCTATTGCTTCTTTTTGAGCACCCTTTTTTCTTTTTTTGTTGCTTTCTCTTAAGTCCCTGAATGATCCTCTTATTGAACCAACTATGTACATCATAAACAAAAGTAACGTTAAAAATAACCTTCTTCTGTAGGGGAACTGAGTCACTGTATTTTCTCCATTTGAGGCTCATTGCCTATAAGTATCCTCTCAGCTCCTCTCCCCCCCTCCAAACCTTTTCCTTGGGCTATTTTGCCCTTCCAATGCTGTATAATACCATTACATATCAACCTCACATTTACAACTTTAAACTTAAACCTTATATTTATACTGACCCTTCTGATTTGAATCACATAGGTGTATTCTTAAAACATTTAAGAACATTCTAGTTAACATTTAAGTTTCTTCGCCTAGGACCTTTTAACTTCAATCTTTTTGTAGTTCCTCGCTGAGGACTGTCTCTCAGGTGTTGTCTTCCTGCTCTCGCCCTTGTTTATGCAGGAATCCCTCTAGGTCATTAGGTTCCAGAAATATTTTTATTTTTCCATTCCATAGGATGGTCATCCTCGCTGGGAACCACAGTTGAGGTTTTAAGTCCTTTTGATTTAGCTCTGTAAAGTATTTAGCACATTTCCTCCTTTTATTCATTGTCTCCCCTGCACAGTCTGGGAAAAATTTGATTTTTCCTCCCTGATATTCCAAGGATTTATTGCCCCTGGCCAGTCTCAAGATTTTTTCCTTTTGCTGATATTCCAAAAACTTCATAATTATGGCTCTCGGGGGTTCCTCTTCATTGGGTTTAGGTCTGTTAGCCTGGTGGGCTCTTTCTATTCTTGGATTGTGTACACTGGGCTCCCCTGAAAACATGGTTTCCAGCACTTTCCAGATAAATTGTATTGTCTCTCTCCCTTCCCAGTTTTCAGGGATGCCCACTAGTCTTAAGTTAGACCTCCTGGCCCTGTTTTCGTGATCCTCGCACCTGGTTTCTAATATTTTTATTAGGTCCATCATTTTAGTTTGTTGGTCCTGGTCATTCAGTGTATTATCTTCCAGTATTGAGATTCTAGTCTCAGCAGCACTTACTCTCTTGGCCAGGGCTTCTTTTTTTTTTTTTTTTGCAAATCAGCTTGTTGAAGTTTAATTATTTCAGCCATCTGGCTTTCTGTCGCTGCCTCTGCAGCTGCCATTCCTGCTTTTATCTCTGTGAGAATTGTGAATATCCTGTCCTCCCTCTCTGATACTATGCCCCTGCTTTACACTCGGGGCTCTTCCTCTAAGGGAGTAATTGCGGGTGCCATTTTGGCTCTGCTTTCTGCCTGTTGGGGGAGGGGGGGCCGTTTTTGGCTGAAAGAGTTTCTCCATTGCGGCTGCCCCAGACTTGATATCCTGGGACCCCTTTGATTTCCCCATCCTCCCCTACCTGTTTTGAGTGTCTGTTGTCGGTTTTTTTTCTTTTTTTGAGGCTTTTTTGCAGCGTGAGGAGAGGAGCCTCGGGAAGCGCGGCTACCCTGTTTCACACATGCGCAGTTCCCTCAGTAAAACTATTTCTTCTTGTACAAGCTCCTTATGGGGGCAGCTTGGTGGGCTTACTTGGGTGGTGGGACTGGCAGGGGGCATTTTCTCAATCCTCTTCCCATGGATCTCATTGTGAGGGAGCGTTCACAGCAGATGCGTGGGAATGATTGGCGGGGTTAGAGAGTGTGCCTGGCCCAGGAATTGTTCCCTGATGTGAGCACAGTACAGACAGGGCTTGGGGGCTTTCCATAGGGGTAGAGTATAGGAGGTACCGGGGGGACTGTTGGGTTCCACGTAGGCTGGTATGAATCGCCAAAGAGGGTTAGGAAATGGCACCTGCCCCTGAGCACCAATGCTCATGGTCACAGCAGCAACATGCTTGTGCACAGAGCTCTGGAGCAGAATGGACTGGGACAGGGGGATGGTTATAATGCCCAGTTTCCTCTGCCAGTGCTCCAGCCGTGCTCCTATTTTATCTTCAAGAGGCCCAGATTGGCTTTTTAATAACTGAGAATTTTCCCATGCAATAGGAATATTCAGATTGTTAGCTATTGCCAGAGATGGCTCATTTTTATTGCCAGATCACCACAAAAAGGCTAGAGTGGGAAGAAGAATTTTGAGCAATGGACTCCATTTGTGCAAAAGCAATTTATGTGCAGTGAGGGAGCATTTGCACTGACAGAATTAGACCTGTGGTTTACCAGCAGCTCCTCCACTGGTAATACTAATATAAGAGCTATAGTGTATTTGTAGACAAACTTGAGAATTTTGTACCACTATTTATTTATTTACAAAAAAAATTCGCCACCCCCTCATGCCTACGGCATCTCGGGGCGGCTCACAACAATTAACAATGCAATAAAATTCCATTAAAACAATATTTAAAAACAACTGAATCAGTAATTTAAAAAGCCTCCCATATCCAACCCCCCCACAGCTACCTAACCCTCTCCTCCTCCACTCCGAAGGCCTGGGTGAACAGTTAGGTCTTGCAGGCTCGAAGAAACACCAACAAACCTGGGGCCAGGCGGACTTCCTCCAGGAGGGAGTTACAGAGTCGTGGCTCGGCCACCAAGAATGCCCTCTCCATTGTAGCCCCCCCGTCTCATCCGGGGGACCTCCAAGAAGGCGCCCCCAGTGGACCGAAGGGATCGTTCTGAGGCATGGAGGGTGAGGCGGCCCACGAGGTATGAGGGGCCCAAACCATGCAGGGCTTTATAGATCAATACCAACACCTTGAATCTGGCTCAGTACGCTATAGGCAGCCAGTGCAGAGCACGGAGCACAGGTGTTGTGTGCTCCCGTTGCCCAGTCCCCATAAGGAGATAGGCTGCCGCATTCTGCACCAGCTGCAGCCTCCGAACCAGAAACAAGGGAAGCCCCACGTAGAGTGTGTTGCAGTAGTCCAGCCTCAAGGTGATGAAGGTCTGGATAAGGGTTGCCAGGTCGGACCTGGAAATGTATGGGCACAGCCTTCGTACCAGATACAGCTGGTGGAAGGCGGTCTTAGCCACTGCCTCCACCTGCCGATTCAGACGGAGACCCGAGTCCAACACCACCCCCAGACTCCGAACCTGCTGGGCGATAGGAGGACGGACCCCCGCACAAGGCGGGCCAGAACCTCCCCCGCCCTCCCCACCACCATCACCTCCATCTTATCGGGATTTAGTTTCAGTCTGCTCTGCCACATCCAATCCGTCACAGCCTCCAAACACTGGGAAAGCAATGAGACCACAGGACCTGGGTCAGTTGAAAATGAGAAGTACAACTGAGTATCATCAGTATATTGGTGACATCGTGCCCCGAACCCTCTCACGATCTCCCTCAGAGGCTGCATATACACATTAAACAATAATGGAGACAGGATTGAACCTTGCGGAATGCCGCAGGATAAGGCCTGGGGACTTGATGTTTCAGCCCCCACCACCCGCTGGCTTCTTCCTGAGAGGAATGAGCAGAACCCACCCAAGGACAGTCCCGTCCAGACCCCCCAGGTCTCGCAACCATCTCAATAGCAGCCCATGGTCCACGGGGTCAAAAGCGGTCGAGAGATCTAGCAGGATCAGAAATGTCGAACATCCTGCATCCATTTCCCGGCAGAGATCGTCCACCAAGGCCACCAACGCCATCTCAGTACCATAGCCGGGGCAGAACCCAGATTGAAAAGGGTCAAGGAAACCCATGTTATCCAAATGTGCCTGGAGCTGTAGTGCCACTGCCTGTTCAATAATCTTCCCTAAAAAGGGAAGATTAGAGACAGGTCGGTAGCTGGTGAGTGCGTCCATGTCCAAAGATGGTTTCTTCAGCAGGGGGCACACCACAGTCTCCTTGAGACTGGGCGACCATCTCCCCTGCCGAAGGGACGCGTTCACTACCTTTGCCAGCACCGTCCCCAAAATCTCCCTGGAGGCTTTCACCAACCAGGACAGACACGGATCTAATTCACAACCAGTGGCCCTAACAGACCCCAGGACATTCACTGCATCAGTTGGCCTTACTTCCTGAAACTCATCCCAGAAAGGTCGACTGGACGGCGCCTCCATAACCTCATGCTCCTCTCCTACTGCTTCCAATCCGGTGTCAAAGTTACTCTGGATCTGAGCAATCTTGTCTGCAAAGTAGGTGACAAACTCCTCACAGCAGGCCTGGGACAAGTCCCCGTCCAGGCGGAGGGAGACCGGACTGACCAGCCCCCCGCACCACCCGGAACAGCACCGCTTGACGCGACTTCGCAGATGCTATGAGGGCAGAAAAGAACTCCTTCTTTGCTGCCCTCACAACCTCAACATAGGACCGCAAATAGGTTCTATGGAAAAGTCAGTCAGATTCCGAGCGAGTCTGACGCCAGCATCGCTCTAGCCTCCTACCTACCTGTTTCATACACCGCAGCCCCTCAGTAAACCAAGGGGTCCTGTGGTGATGAGACAGAGGGAGAAGACATCTCAGAGTCACTCTGTCAATTGCCCCCTCCAGTCAGATGTTCCAATGCTGGACAAGCTCATCGACAGAGTGGCCGTCCGGGTCTAAGGTTAACTTCCTCAGAGCCTCCTGGAACCACTGCGGTTCCATCAGCCTCCGAGGGTGGACCAACCTAACTGGTCCACTCCCCTTCTGGAGGTGGTGCGCTGAGAGGCTGGCCTGTAGGAGATAATGATCCGTCCATGACAAGGGTGTGACCCTCATATCCTCCACTAACGGATCACATGCCTCAAGGCCAGAGCAAAAGATCAGGTCGAGAGTGTGCCCCCCCACATGGGTCGGGCAGTTGATCACTTGGGACAAGTCCTTGGTTGCCATGGCGGCCATGAACTCACGCTCCGCTTCTACAAGGCTGGCGTCGGCATGGGCGTTGAAGTCCCCCAGGACCAAGGTCCTGGAGGAGCTCAGCGCCACCTCCGAGGCCAGCTCTGCTAGAGCGACAAGGGATGCTGCTGGACAGGAAGGGGCCTGGTATACCAGCAGCACCCCAAGCTTGCCGCCAGCCAAATCAAACATACCTGAAATCTCCCGAACTGGATATCTCCTAACTGGCCATCCCTCTCTAAAAACACTAGAGCTGAAACTGAATAGATTTATGGTTTGCAGAATATTATTCACATGTTCAGATAGCCCTCTGAATAATAGGTATTCAACAACTGAAACAGGTATTTGCCTATCCAATTTTTCAGGCATTCTGTTTTGGTTAATTAATTCCCGCCTCCTCCCATTATTTCATTTTTTCCAAGCTCAGTTATTTTAGCATTTCAGTCATTTCAGTATTTTGGTAATATCATTTTCATCAACCCACCATACCCACCAAATTTTCAGTACCTAAATTGACCCAGTAATGATTGGGTACCATGCAGTATCAGATTATGAATACCGGTTCCAGAATGTCAACTTCCGTTACAGATTCTTTGACTTTTTTTATATATATACCAACTTCTAATATTGATTTATTGGGTTTCTGTCAAGTACTGATTACTTTTTGGCAACTTCCAGTCTCAGAAAACTACTTCTGGTTCCAATTTGTTTACTTTTTTCCTTCTTCAATTTTTCTTCTTAAAACACTTATTTATGGGTTTTCCATCCAAGAAAATCAATTTTCTGTTCCTGTGAAACTACTTCCTATAACCTTTTTAAAAAGATTTGTGCCAATTTTTCAGTTTTCCAACTCGATATCAATTGGTATACTCATATACCAATTGGGAATGAGAAAATAGAAAAATTGGTACTAGAAGTACGCAGTTGGTACCTGGGTAATCGAACAGGTACCTGGTGCAGTACCCAAAAATGCAGGTATTACCCATGGGTACTAAATTTAGTACCCGTTTTATGCTGCTGAAATGATATAACTGAAATAATCAAAACCCCATAATAACTGAACTAACCCAACCCAATATAACCAAAATGAATACCCAATGGAACAGGGGTGGTGGCTATTATCCATTTCCCCATTTTCATTTTGGGGAGGGTTAATTAAACAAGTTTACTTATTTTGTAAAAAATATCTGTTTCAACTGTATTTACTATCATGTCCTCTAGCACAGATAAAGCTCCTGTGCTTGCACCCTTCTCAAACTGCAGCTTCTGCAGACACCTCTATCAGGTTATTGTATTGTTTACTGAAACATCTTCAGCAGCTGAACCTTCTTCTCTTCACCCTTTTCCATTGCCCAGATCATTTGTATGCTTGAAATCTATTGGCTAGAAGACTTCTTCAAGAAGCTTCAGATATAGACACACATACAGACAGACAAATGCTTTAGATTATTACTATTGTGATAGACCGGTCCTTGGTCTTATTGAAGTCAGTGGCAGTCTTGCAATTAATTTCAATGTGTGCAGGATCAGACCCATTACCTAATTAACAAGGGAGGCATCCAAAGACATGCCCTTTGTTAGCAGGCACCTGTACAGACATGTTAAGGCACATATGCTCCTGGGTAATGATTGCCTAAGCTATACCCTGTTATTAGAGCAAACTTCATGTTAAATGAACATGACTGCTCCTAATTATGGTTGCAGATGAAAACACACCTGTGAACAGCCAAAGACAGCAGGTGGTGCAGGGAATTGACATACTTATAATTGTGAAAGGTCTAACAAATGGAGAATGGCTTCTGGAAGTGGCTAACAATGCAATCCTTTTTAGTGCTGGCAGTAATCCATAGTGCTTGGGTGAATCCCATTCGCTTCAATGGGACTTGTGTCAGTGCTGGGGGCCGGTGCTAGCATGAAATAGTTGGAGGATCATGTCAGTCTATTGGGTTGCAGTTATCTACTAAGCTTTCATTTAGCAAACATCCCTCTGGTTCTTACATCACTGTATATGAGATAGCTTTGGTTGTTTAAAAATGGAATGAATTTGGAGTTTATGAAAATGATGAACTACGAGCAGTGGTTAAAGTTCCCTCTTGTGCTTTATCAGCGCACCATAGGGCGCTGGGCATTTCCAGCACTGGTTAATACTACTCGCATGCTCCTCAGACATGACAAATGGTTATCAGTGTATGTTAGTGTTTTAAAGGGTAACTTAAATTCAACACTTAAGCTAAATTGTGACAGGAGGGCATCATGACAAAACTCCCATTGATTTTAATGGTGGAGGATTGCCTTGTCGTCAAACAATGCTTTCATGGAAGGGAGTGAGGGGAGGTTAGGATACACTCCTTTCAAGCTACCCAGTTCCTGTCTGGGTGCAGACTAAACACACACTGACCTCCCTCCCAGAACAGATGTACATGGAAGGCTAAAATATTGGTGCCATGATGTCCTCGTCGATCCACCCCAAAATGTACTTATCAGTGCAGTTGAGCTGGTAGATGGATGGTTGGAATTTGTTGTTTATATAGACCAGGGATTCTCAACCTGGTGTTTGGGAGTACCAGAGTGCTTGGGCAACGTGTGAAAGTGCTCCTCAAACCAGCTGTCAGAAGTGCTCGGGAGCACTTCGAAGCAGTCCATTATTAAAGTCAATGTGAGCTAAATTGATTAGTTATCTCAATGAACTGAATTAAATTGAATTGTAGAGGGGAAACAATCTATGAATACATATGCAAATTCATGCAAATCATGCAGTGCTCCCACATAGTCACTTACATCACTCCAGTGCTCATGACTGGGAAAAGGTTGAGAACCCCTGGTATAGACCATTTTCAAATTACTACTCTCTTGGAGCAAGGAGGAATCATGACTCCACGGTGTTGCAAAACACAGCTTTATTAAAGTAGGTACTTACATTTTAAAGAGCTATGCTACTGGAAAAAATCTAATAAAACAGATCAAATTTAAATTCTGATACAAGAGCCATCTTTCTTTTGTACTTTTCTAATTCTCTCTGTCACTATGACTTACATAAATGTGACCTAGAGATGACAAAGCCCCAAAGGTTCAGCACAAGTATTTACACACGTAGCTAGTAGGAGTTTTGGGTGTTAACAAACGAGACGGTAGCCCACGCCAGGTGGGTGTGTCCACCTGCTCGTTTATTAGGTTTTCATCCCTACCAGCCAGGTGGCCACCACCCACTAGACACTCAGCCCTCACTCATGATGGGGTGTGTTGGAGCATGCAGAGTCCACCGTGCAGATGAACGTGAGCTAATGTTTGCCCACATGTCCTCATCCTGTCAATTAAGTTGCATGCAGCAACACACGCGTACAGGCCCACCAGTACCTATAGAGCTTAGAGCGTTCCAAGAAGTGACCACCACTCTCGTTCTCACTGGTGCTGCAAGTGGTGGCTGCCTGAACACACAAGAAATATATGGAGGGAGCTGTCTGTTTATTAGGCTGGACATGGTGAATGTGTGTGGGGACTGCACGGGCTGAACCCGGACTGCAGCAGGCTATTGTCTTGTTTGTTTACACCCTTGCTATTTACTTCCCAGATAGAACTTCTACCCGAGGATTACTCAGAGGCTACATTTGTCACACTGAATGTAACTGCCAGAGGGGTCTGATGCAAGTTTTAGCTGAAGTAATGTTCCAAGCAGGTTTGGCGAGTCCAGCTGCTGGGCAGGGAACTGCTGACCCAGCTAACAGCGAGGACAATTCCCCACCATTAAAGTCAATGGGAATGTCCTGACACAGACAGAACTGACATCCGTAGGATTACTCAGAGGCTAAATTTGTCATGCTGAAGGTAGCTGGCTGGAACAAAACATTCATTTGGCGGAGCTCAGATTCAAAACAAAATGTAAGACAATGCAGCTGTACTGACTTTGGTGTACATATACTAGTGTAAAGGAGATCTAAATTCTGCTCACAGGAGTGTAATTCCAGAGTAGCTCCAGTGAAGTCAGTGGGGCTAGGGTGAAGCCAGTGGGGCTCCTACATTTATGTAGGAGTGGGCTTTAGCCTTTCATTAACTCCTCTGAACTGGTCCAACACTTTCCACATGGAGACAGGGCCAGCAGAAGGATATTTGGTACCCTAGGCAGCCTCAGGCAGCTGCTGCCCCTTCACCCCGCTGTGAAGCTTGGCGACGGCTGGATCGGGGGAGAAGCAGCAGCAGCAGCAACAACTGGAGGGGGTGGGAGAGATGCCCCCTCCAATTTGCTGCCCTAGGCAGCCTTTCTGCTGACAGTGTGGAGGCTAGTGGTGGTGGTAGCAGGTCCAAGGGCAGGAGAGGCAGTAGCAGAACCTGGATATGGAGTGGAACCACCTTGGGGACACCTCTTCCACCCCCATCCTGCTTCTACCACCGCTTCTCCTGCCCTTGATCCTGCCGCCACTACTAAACATATACTCTGGATTGGAGGAAGGGGTGCCTTCCCATTCCCCTCGAGCACAGTTTCTCAAGCATGGCAGTGAGGCAGCTGAGCTGGATGGGGGGTGGGCAAGAGAGCTGTCCCCTTCAACTTGCTCCCCAGGTGGCAGCGTGAGCAGCAATTCTGGCCCTGCATGGAGTGATCTGCAAATAACCAAGTCCCTTCACTTCAGTGATTTCTGTCTATTCTCAGATTTCCTAACTGGTCACATTTCAAGATCTGATGTTTGTGGTTGACCTTCCAAATCACTGACATAAGTCTTTTCAGGATCCATACTTTGGTGGCATACTCAGAGCCACCAAGGTTGTTCTCCACCCAGTGCTATTTATTTCTTATCACACAAATAAAAAGTGCTCTGTCTCAAATAGAAAGGTACAACCAAATGGACCCGATAGGTGAGACGAGCCCCCTTGCAGGGCCCAGCTCCCGAGAAAGTTTCCTTATGGAGGCAAGTCCTTCTTTTGGTTTCCTAGCCACTGCTCCTTTCACCTCCTGATGCTCTGCTGCAGCCCCCTGGCCTTCATCACTTTCCTTTCAGCCTCCACTCTCTTATTACATCATGCAGTTCTTTTCTGTGTGAGGGAAGTGCCAAGGAAACTGAAATTTCCCATGATTTCAGTGGGCTTAGGAGCAGGCCCTAAAAAAGAAAAAAATCTACTGTAATTTATCCCTGCTGTTTGCAGCCCTAGTTCTTCTAGGGGACCTCTGAGGTCCCTTCCAACTCTGATTCTAGGATTCAGCTGCCTAGAAAGCACTGCGCAGAAGGGAGCATCAGCAGCAGTGACATACTTAATAAATTCCCTTGCACAGATGGTGCTAGCTGTTCTTTGTCTATTTATTAAAGGCTTAGCGCTGCCAAACAATGGGCCATTACTCATCAAAAGACAAAGAAAGTTTGCAATACCTATTTAAAGTTGTTTAGAAAAATCAAAATCGGCCTCATAAGTACTGAGATAAACATTTATTCATCTCATTATTCATAGCTGCCATTTTTAAAGATGGCAGTCAGACACCAAATTAGAAAAGTGACCACCCCCACCCCCTGACTAAATTTCCTCCTAAGAAACTCAAAAATTATTTCCAGTCATAAAAAAAAAAAGGTCCCCTTAAAAAATTCACGGACTTTATATATATGACTGGACTAAGAGGACACTGCATTCCCTGCAAGTACAAGTAGATCTGCTAGGGGCTCCACCGCACGTTCCTTACGTCTTGCAGGTGGAGACTGAGCTTTATGATTGCAGCATGAATTTCTCTTTGTGTCCCTTTCCAAATTCATTTCAAAGCATTTCAGTCGATTTAATGTACTGTTGTTCTGTCTAGAATTGCACAGTTTCTGGAACACTGCGCTCAGACATTACAGAACTAATCCTCCTATTACTCTCTGACCCAGGGACTGAGATTACGTCAGCACTTTTCATCTTTCAGCTTATTATCTGAACTACTGTGCGGGACTGTTTCCTTCTCTGAATAATGTTCCATAAATCATGGCAAACCTTTATTTACAGAGAAGATTATCATTCTAATCTTCTGTCATTATCTCCCAATGCATCAAGAATATGCTTGATAAATATTTTCGGCAGGGATGAGCTTCAGTCATCAAGTTCCTATCCAGATTCAGATTCCACATTCCCTGAAGCTCAATGGAGCTATGTGCCAGTTTGAACTTGTGCTTGATTTATGCTGCTGAGAGGCAGAAACGATTTAGCCAGGGGGTGTCCAGGGAAGAAATGGAAGCAGAGGGACAAAGAGCATCTTTTGAGTCAGTGGCCCTTCTTACACCGGCCATGGCTGCGTGGGGCTGGGGGTGCGCTGTGTGCAGTGGGTGGGGGGAGGGTTCTGACAGGGTGCACACCCATCCCCACGCATTACCACACATGTGGGCACAGTCCGGTGTCTCGATGCATGTGCACAGGAGCGTGCACATTTACACGGGCAGCACACATGCATGAACACCCAGGGTGTTCTAGCATGAGTGCCGCCCGTGCAAAAAAGGCCATTCACTGAAAACATCAGCTCAGTGTGCTGCAGTCATCAGAAAGGGAAACAGCGCAAGGAACGTCTAGGAAAGGGGCAGAAAATAATTAGGGATGGGTGAACAGAACGCAGTTCGGATGTTCTGACATTCGGTCCAAAACCCGAGTTCGGGTTCGGCTGTTAAGTTTGGCCGAACTTGGCCGAACAGCCAAAAATAGCGCTATCGATACCGAATATTTTTTTTGGTATCGGTATAATTTGACCCTGAAACCACCCCTGGTCTCCACCCCTGGTATCAGGAAGTCTGCTCCTCAGCTGCCTTCCACTTCCAGTCACGTTTTTCCCACCCCCGAACTCATTCGATCTTTTCCAAACTGTTTGGCCGTTCGAGCGTTCGGTTCGGACGTTCGGTTTGGTCGTCCGAACAGGCCGAGTTCGGCCCAAACTCTGAACTTCCGAACCTTGTTCGAACATCCCTAAAAATAATACAAATAATATCCTAATGCCACTCTCTAAATCCAGACAGAACCCTGCGTATTCTGTGTTTCTACCATTGCTGCCAATGGGGGGAAATGCCGAATACAGGATGAAGCCCTATCCATGGTGCACCCACAGCTTGACTATCTTTTGTGAAGGAAGCAGCCAGGACTGCACACAGTATAGTGGAACTAGAAAAGGTACAGGCAGGCAACAAAAATATCATGGTTATGGAATGGCTCCTCTATGAAGATACACTCAATGCTTCAGGACTCTTGACTCTTCAACTTAGAAAGAAAATGGCTAGGAGAGATAGGATAGAGGTATTTAAAATCATTTATTGTTAGGAGAAAGTGAACAGGGAGTCATTATTTTTTCCCCATAATGCAATGACAAGGGGCAACCCAACAAAATTAGCAGGCATGAGGAAGTACTTTTTCACACAATGCAAAATTAACTTGTGGCACTCATTCCCATGAAATGTTGTGAAGGCCAATAGTGTAACCAAATTAAACAAGAATTAAACAAATTCCTGAAAGAAATTAATGGAGGTTAGGTTCATCAATGGCCAAGGTGGTGAAAGCATGTAGCTTTATGCTTAGGGTGTCCCTAGGCCTCCGAGTGCTAGACACCTGGAGTGAATGATAGAGGATAGAACTGTAGAGTTGGAAAGGTCCTTCATGGTCATCTAGTCCAACCCTCCTGCTTGGATGCAGGATGACTATACTGCATAAATTCTTCCATTACTGTCCTGTTCCTTGTATGCAGCCCAGAGGGTCCATTCCCTGTCTGCTGCTTCCCCAGCAGCAGCATCAGAATGAAACCGCTTTTGTTGCTGCCCACAATAGTGGGGAGGGAGAACGGACCTGGAGCTATCTAGCTCTTGGGAAGGCTTCAATTCATTCTCCCTTCCCATTATCTCAGTGAGGGCAGCAGCAGAGGCTTCCAGTGTTCCCCCTCCAAGGTATGTTGTCACACTCAAAGCGGGCTCTGCGCTGCTAGAGCATACGTTGTGTGTGGCTGGTGCAGACAGAGCCTCCACAGAGCAGCTCCACACTGGCAAAAAACCTCTTCTTTAACAAGTGTGACACTACCTACTCACTTTTGATTAGGTAGTACCACGTTTGTTAACACTGTCAGAGTGTATCAGGACAGAGCAATGTCGGCTTAGGTGGAGTGTATGTAGGGTATTCTGTGCTGATGTTAACCACAGTGGGTGGCCAGATTGTTACTGACTCGTGCACATAAGCTCATACAGGAAAACTGATAAGAGAAGAGCAATTTTCAGCTTCCCCTACACCAGTTCTAGCTGCCCTCAAACCAGCACAGAAGTCACCAAGAAGGGGGAAATCACACAAGGACATGCCAGGCCAAAGGTTCAAGATGAGAGGTTGCAATCTGTATGTTATGGATAAAGATTCTTCCCTCCTCTGGCAATGGTAGGGACACAGGCTATCATCTGCTGGTCATCATTAACCCAGGGAGGCCTGGTCTGGTCTGCTTGCTAACTAGCGTGCGTATTGTTCCTTTTCAAAGAAAGCTTATGGAATAGTCACTGTGGCAGGGTGAAGCTTGGCTTGCCATGAACCCTTGCAAGAGTAGCCCCCCCAGTTACTCACTGCTGAAATCAGCTCACAGTGTCTTTATTCTAAATGTCTACTCTCTATACAGTTGTCTGGGTCAGGCACCCCCAGCTCTGGCAATACCCTCAGAACTCACCACACTCTCAGCAGGCTTCCTTTAACAGTCCTGTTTCTTCTGCTGTCTCTCCCACTCTCCTCCCAGCTTTGAGTTTTGCTCAGGCTTTTATCCTGGGCTGGCTGCAGCCACACCCTTCCACAGCTGCCTTCAGTTAGGTGCTGTCCTACCACAGAATCATAGAATCACAGAGTTGGAAGGAACATCAGAGGTCATCTAGTCCAACCCCCTGCTTAATGCAGGAAATCTGCAGCTACAGCATTCCCAACAGATGGCTGCCTAGTCTCTGTTTGAAAACCTCCAGTGAAGGAGAGCCCAGCCCACCACCCTCCCTAGGCAAATTGTTCTGTTGTCAAATAGCTCTTACCATCTCTTACCATTAGGCAGTTCTTCCTAATGTTTAACCAAAATCTGCTGTCTTTTAATTTGTGTCCATTATTTCTACACTTGCCTTCAGGGGCAAGAGAGAACAGGTCTTTGCCATCCTCTCTGTGACAGCCTTTAAGGTAGAGGAAGAACTTCAGAGCTGTACCAGCAGCCTTGCTAGTGCCTGCAAGCAGCCCATGCTAGCTGTTCTTAAAGGGCCCTTGGCCTGCAGGGACTCTGCCCAGTTACTAGAGGTGGGACCCCGGGCCCATTACCGGCTACCGGATTTACCGGTTACCGGTTCTGCAAAAACCGGATTCCCGGATTAAATCCGGTATACCGGTACCGGATTTATTTCATTGAGTTCAATGGGGCGCTGTGTCCCCATTGAACTCAATGAAATAAATGAATTCCTTCCCCCTCCCCCTCCCAGGCTGCGCGGGTGGAAGGGGGGACACCCCCCACCCACCCTGCCCAGCCTGGATTTTTGTTTAAAAACAGACTGAGAGGCGAGCCCACCCCCCAGCACCAGCGGCCGCGGCGTCCCCGCAGCCGCCGGTAAGTATGACCCGATCCCTGGGGGGGGTGTTTAACACCCCCCCAACCCCCCAGGGATCACCCCTACTAAAGTTCAGTGCTTGCTTACCTTGCGGAGCTCCGGCGGCGGCGGCGGGCGGTCCGGCGGCCTCAGCGCCGGCTGTGGCTGCCGGCGTCAGAGACGCTCTAGGCCTTCCGGGGAAACCCGGAAGTTCCCCGGAAGGCCTAGAGCGTCTCTGACGCCGGCAGCCACAGCCGGCGCTGAGGCCGCCGGACCGCCCGCCGCCGCCGCCGGAGCTCCGCAAGGTAAGCAAGCACTGAACTTTAGTAGGGGTGATCCCTGGGGGGTTGGGGGGGTGTTAAACACCCCCCCCAGGGATCGGGTCATACTTACCGGCGGCTGCGGGGACGCCGCGGCCGCTGGTGCTGGGGGGTGGGCTCGCCTCTGAGTCTTTTTTTAAACAAAAATCCAGGCTGGGCAGGGTGGGTGGGGGGTGTCCCCCCTTCCACCCGCGCAGCCTGGACTCGGGGAGGTTTTTTTTTTTTTAACTTTTTTGGTGGGGCTTTAAGTTTTTACATTGCAGCCATTTTTAAATGGCTGCAATGTAAAAAAATCCGGTACCCGGAATCCAGTACCCCGGACCGGATTACCGGGTCGAATCCGATAATGCCGGTACGCCCGGTACCGGCATTATCGGATACCGGATTTTACCGGTTTCCCGCCCCTACCAGTTACAGTCTCCTTCTGAAAGACCCTACTGTGGCATATGTACACACAAGTGTGGTGAAACGCCAGTAGGGGACGCTATACAGCTGAGCCACCCACCTCACTGTGTTTCTCCAAATCTCTGACCAGGGGTTCCCACAACTGGCAAAGCCCAACCCCCCCCCCCAAAATCCTTGATATTCCACTGCCACCACCTGAGTTTTCCCCAGCAGGCATTCACACCACTCAGGAAATGTAAACCCCCAAAGGCATAGGCCTTACAGTTTCCCAAAAGCACGCCCCTTTCCCTGCACTCTGTTCCTGAGATTCCCTCCTCTGCATTGGAGGCAGATCCCCCGTCACCCACAGGAGGCTTCCCTTGGTTCCATAGCTGTTGGCTTCTAGCCCAATAGATAGATCTCCCCCTCTTTAGTAGCTTGGCCTGGTTACCTGGCCTAGGGAGATGTATAATGCTCAGCCAATAACGCATACACACACACCCTGTAGGGTAAAAAGAAAACTTAGACTTTACTGGTACATATAAAAAGGGATAAAAGCATAGAATTACAGGTTGATAACCCTTTGAGCAAAGCAAGTCCAGTTTAGGGAATGGTACCCCATTTGGAATGTGCCTATCTAGTACAGTATCTTGAGTAGCAGGCAGGCAAGCAATTACTCATGCAGGGTTAGTCCTCCTGGTCTGATCTCCATAGGTGATGGTTTCCCTATGGGGTCCAAGTACTTGTTTTGGCTAGGCCAGAAGTAGAGGCCACAGCCACAGCCACAGCCACAGCCACAACACACACACAGAGTCCCAGTGAAGAGAGAGCCAAAATGGAGAGGGTCTGAGGCTTTTAAAGCTCCCTTCCCCCACCCTGTGATTTGTCCAGGTACATCACCTGGCCTAGGGACAAATTCCACTTGACCGGTCCAAGACAATCGGGTTTCAGCTTCCTGCTGGCCTTAGCACATTCCTTACGAATTTCAGGAATGTGGGGTCCTTCCCATGTGTTTGATTAGAGGCCTAACAGCTGTGTTGCGCCTGCCTTGAGTTCAGGCGGGGGGGTGGGGGGTGGATGTCTTTGTCTATATCAGTGGTTGTCTTAGCCAGTGCCCGTCTAGGCATGTGGCATTTTGCCACAACAAGCAAGCTGAGTTAAGATGGAGTACCTTTGCTCTGAATGTCCTGGCTTTTTTGCCACTGAATTACTCACCTTAATGTAGCATTTCACCTGTCAGTTTAACTTGTAAAATTTCCTCCTCTCCTAAAATGCTCTCTTGTTTTGGGTGGAACCTAATCTCGAGTTGGTCGTACATTGTACATTGCAGTCTTGAGACTGGATGCAAACTTTGCTACATGAACAATGTAGTAATGTGCACATCTGCTCTTGGAAAGAAGCAGTATTGTCTCCAGCCACAACACACTCTGGGGAAGTCAAGGGACTTCCCAGAGACTAAATGAGGCCCTTTTCACACGGACACACACCCCCTCGCACATGTGTGTGGGGGAGGGGGTGCCATGTGAACACTGCAGCAGGTGTGGGGGGGAATGGGTGGGCACCCGTAGGAATGGTGCCCGTGGTGGGTGGGAGTGCGTGCATGCTCCCGTGCTCCACCCATCACCCACACATGGCACAGCGGGTTCCAATGCCAGTTGCTCCGTGAGTGGAGTTGGGTGGAGGTACGGGCGCACAACGACCTCCACCCACTACGGACGCACACCCATCCCCCCTCCCACTGTGGCCCATTTGAAAGGGCCTCTGTCAGTTTGCCAGTGCCAACTTTCTTGGGTGAAATCCAAGTATCATGTCGGTGTCGTGTCAGTTACACAGCGCCTCGCTTCCCCAGCTCCACTCCTCTCCCCTCTCCGGGAGCCGGGGAAACGAGGCGCTGTGTAACTGGTATCATGTCAGTTACACAGCGCCTTGCTTCCCGGCTCCGCTCCTCTCCCCCCTCCGGGAGCCGGGGAAACGAGGCGCTGTGTAACTGGTATCATGTCAGTTACACAGCGCCTTGCTTCCCAGCTCCGCTCCTCTCCCCTCTCCGGGAGTCAGGGAAGTGGAGCGCTGTGTAGTGACATGATTAAAATGCTTCCTAAATGCAGTCAATTTCAAAATGATCTTAAATAAACCCATATGTGAATAGTGCGTGGGTTTATTTAAGCGCATTTTGAAACTGACTGCATTTAGGAAAAGCATTTAGGAAAAGCAGCCTTTTAATGTATGTGTGAATGCGCTCTCAATGTCAAGACTCCAATTCATTTAATTGACACCAGGATTTCATGCTGGAGCCTAAACTTTCTAGTGGCCAGAAATAAGAGGACTGGATTCTGAAACACTAAAGTGCACTTTGAAAAGCTACATTTCTGTTCAAAAAAAAAGCATTTCAGAAAGTTGCCAAGCAACACACTAACTTTATATTGTGAATGCTATGTAACCCAGACACTTGCTTCTAAAAAGAGAGTCTAAAGGTCAGACCTGGGAAAATGCCTCCTTTGTGAGCCTGGCGGTGTTTTTCAATTTCTGTCTCTATGTTAGCTAGCTACAAAGAAAAAACCCAACTACTTTATTCAGGGAACAACAACAAGCAAATAGAACGGGCAATGAACTACTATACAAGCCACACTGCAAGAAAGGAAGAACCTGTTAGGGAAATGCAACCCAAGGTTGACGTTAGAAATAAATCCCAGGTCTTAGTTTTTCCAAATAAGATATGAATATAAGTCTTGCTACATGCACAGGAAGGTAAATTTGCCAACCCTTCCATGCAAGAGGCCTGCACAAGGCTTGTGCACCACTTAGGTTCTACTTAAGACCAAGAAGAACAACATTAGTAGGTACACACTCTCCAGGAATCACCACAGCAGAAGAATGACTGAATTAGGGGAAGAGGCAACAGAGCATCTTGCAATTGCCTCCCTCTTACTCAGCAGCAGAGAGGTGCAAAAACAGGGAAAAGGAGAATCAAGTTACAATGCAACTTCATTATAATACGGTACTTGTGAACCACATTAAAGACTGTTATAACCAAATTAATGTTTTAATAAGGATGCTAAAATTGTCTATTGTCTATTGTAATAATAGAATTGATTGGTCACAGTGGGGAGATTCTACAAGATGAGAGGGGCAGGAAGGCACATTAGCAGCTTGCCAAAAGATCCCAGCCCAGAAGAAAGTCACATTATTAGTCTTGCATTGCCTAAGAGAGAATGGCTGGGCTTAGTCAAGGAACAGGAGTTTGTTTCAATACACTTGCAAGCACATAGAGCTAGAGTCTTATCAGGGTCCAGAACACGTGGGTCAAGCTGTTTCCTAAGCCTGTCTTTAGCTAGTAAGTACTCTGTGGCTGGCTGAACTAGGGGCAGCTGGGAATGCGGGGGAAACTTTCAAGAAGCTGCCTGTTGCTTTCCACACAGTTTCAGGAGCATATTTACAGAGGATATGTGTGCATGGATAGAGGTGGGGTAGCGAAGAAGACTGGGGTCATGCAGCTAATTCCTCCCTCAGAACCCCTCCCTAGAACAGAATGCTTCCCCTCCAGTCCGAGAGTTACGTCTGGTGGATCATATAAACCTAGATGCCTCCTTTTTCCTATTGCCAGCTACAAATGTTTGCATATCACATATTTTTGTAAACTTTGCTTGCTTTAAGTCAGCAAAAGAGCCATATGAAGAAAGTTTAAAAGTTATTGAACTGCTAAACGTGGTTAATCCTTGGACAAATACACTTTAAACAGTTCCCCGTTGTCTAGCGACTAGGCTATAAACAGCCCTCCAGTTGTCTCCTGTGGGTAATCACTGATTTATCTGGAATTAGAGTTTAAACATCACTCCAATTTAGCAGCATGGGTTTGTCCCAGCCCTATTACAATGCAGGGATTACTGCTCCCCGCATACGTCCCGTTTAACCATTTGTAATGGCAACTGAGATCAGGAAACTGCAGTGGTGGAGCAACAACAGAAAACGGGCAATTACCTGGCAGATAATTAATTACACCCCTTGATTTATAATGTAGAGCAGATTCAGAAGTGCTGGTGTCCTAAGAGAGCAGCAGTTAGTGTGGTAGCTGAGCACTAAATCATAATGCATTAAAAGCTCCCAAGAAGAGAGAGCCTGAATTATCCCAAATACAGCTTGACTGTTGTTGATCAACAGCTGTAGTATGTTTGTTCCACTTTCATTTGCAGCCTCCCAACAGCTTTCCCTTCCAGTGATGCAGTCAGTCATGATGCAACGTGATGTAAGCGCTCATACACAGCTGCAAAGCTCCAGGACAAATGAATGGCTATACCCAGACCAAGTGCCCCTTTTTGATACATACAAAGAGAGACAAATTAGTGAAGTGTAACACCAGACTTGCCTGATAAAAGACCCTGTGAGGTCCGAAAGCTTGCATACCTCCACCAACTGGAGTTGGTCCAGCAAAAGATATCACTGCACTACTTTGCCTCTATTGCCTATATTTGGGACCAACATGGCAAATCCTTCTTTCTTTACACTAACTTGCCAGAGACATCTATATCCACAGATCTTCTGCAGATACACCATGTCATTGCCAAAGAGCTCTTCTCTAGCTGACATTCAGAGATTCATATGGTTGGAAGGGATCTCAAGGATCACGAGCAGACTGTGAGGAGCTGCAGCAAGATCTTACAAGACTGGGTGCTTGGGCATCTAAATGGCAGATGAGATTTAATGTGGACAAGTGCAAAGTGATGCACATTGGGGGAAATAATCCAAATTATGAGTACACAATGCTGGGTACTAAGCCAGGAGTTACCACTCAGGAAAAGGATCTGGGAGTGATTGAAGATAATACACTGAAATCCTCAGCCCAGTGTGCTGCAGTGGTCAAAAAAGCAAATAGAATGTTAAGAATTATTCGCAAAGGAATAGAGAATAAAACTGAGGATGTCATCATGCCTCTATACAAATCAATGGTATGACCGCACCTTGAATATTGTATGCAGTTCTGGTCGCCTCATCTCAAAAAAGACATAGCGGAACTAGGAAAGGTACAGAGAAGGGCAACAAAAATGATCCAAGGTATGGAACAGCACCCGTATGAGGAGAGGCTTGATAGGTTGGGGCTTTTCAGCTTGGAAAAGAGATGGCTGAGAGGAGATATGATAGAGGTTTATAAAATCATGAGTGGCGTGGAACTTGTAAACAGGGAATGGTTATTTACCCTCTCAACTAGTACTAAAACTAGGGGACACTCCATGAAACTCACAGGTGGCAGAGTAAAAACAGACAAAAGAAAATATTTTTCACTCAGCATACAATTAGGTTGTGGAATTTACTGCCAGGGGAGGTGGTCAAGGCCAGCAGTATAGCTGAGTTTAAAAGAGGTTTGGACATGTTTCTGGAAGATAGTTCCATTAGCAGCTATTAGCCAGATAGGATTGGGGAACAAAACCCTTTACTATCAGAAGCCTGGGGATGACCCACAGGGAATGGATAGCATGGTGACCTGTTGGGTGCTTCTCCCAGACCCCCGTGACTGGCCACTGTCGGAGGCAGGATGCTGGGCTCGATGGACCTTTGGTCTGACCCAGTATGGCACTTCTTATGTTCTTATGGTTATCTAGTCCAATCCCCTGCTCTGAGGCCCTACACCTACAGCATCATAGTCTAGTCACTAGTTTCAGCCAGCTTCTGAAAACATCCAAGGAAGGAGACTCCACCAGTTCCCCAAGCCACTTATTCCACAGCCCAACTTTTCTTCCATGCCATGCAGTGCTTTTCATTACGTGATCATTCTTTCAGTGAAGGGATGGGTACATAGGTGACTGGTAACTGTCAATTGGGGGGGGGGGCAAGTAATCAAGGTGGGGGGTACGTAGGGGGCTGGGCAGGGGTTCTATAGCGTTCTATATGGCTTCCAAGAATATGGGGGGACACATGCCACTCCATGCCACCCCTACGAGTTGCTTATGGATGGGTAGTGGATACAGATAGGATAGCACTGGAGAGGTGTTTGTCCAAGGGAAAAAGTGCTTTGCTAGAATTAGAACCTAGTAAAAAAAAACAACCCACAACAACATGGTTTGTACCTTTAGAATTGAAACTGCAGGGCCCCAGAATTTGAAAAATTGACCTCCCCTTTCATCCCCTGCTTTCAACTAATATGTGGCACATGCATAAGTAGCTGATTTGTGTCTGCATGGCAAGTACTTCCTGCAGTGAAAACTCCAGTATGCTGAAGCCAAATCTTTCAGCTGGTGTCTGCTGATAAAATACTGGTTTCTTCTGGATTTCACTGGTTTCATTTGGAGGATGTGTCACTTGTAAAGCCAGTAAACTGACAGCTTTATAACTATGGGTAAAAACATATTTGGGTGGTGTGGTGGCTCCCCAGCTTGAGTTGGGAAACCACAGCCGATACGGCCCAGGTTATGGAGGGGCACCGAACAAATGTGCCCATAGCCAGAGCGCCATCCTGCTGCCTGCACAGCCCGAGTAGGTGGGGAGCTAACAAACATGCGGGTGGACAGCCCCCCGCTGCCCCCAGTGTCCTGCCCCCCCTCCCCACCATGATGGACAGCAATGGTGACCAGCCATGGCACTCATCCTGCCCCGAGGCAGGTATGGTGGGGCTGAACACACATGCTAGTCTGCATTGGCAGTCCTTAGCCCAGGCTATACCCTCAGAGATTTTCCAAGGATGCAGCCCTGACTAGCTGCCTACCTGCCCCGGGGCAGTCCTGGGCTAACATCTAGCCAGTGGTGCAGAAACAGATGTGCTGGTAGGTCCTGGGCCACAGCAGGTAACCAACACATCTGTTTTTAACCCTATGTTCCGAATAATAGATAAGCCAAAAAATCTTTAAGTGAAGTTTCTACTAAGGAAGCAATTTAAATGCCAGGAACGTCACAGACAAATAATTACAGGTATAAAGAGAAGCCAGGATGAAGCCAGTCTAAATACCAGGCCCTTGACCTTTCCATTCCTGTTGGGTCTGGCAAGATGCCAAATCAAGGCTACTGCACATTAATAAGGATAACTTCCCTGTTGGTCCATGAAGAAGGGTATGAATGTACTTCAAACAAAGAATCCTTACTGTTTGTTGGCTCACACGATCTTCCATTTGGTATCAATACAGCAGTTTCACATTTTTAAAAAGCAAGTGTGAGAGTTTTTGCAAAAACCAAATCAGCTTTATCTTCCCTCATACCTACTTTTGCCTTATATTGCTTCTTCATTAGAAATAGAATGTGATGTAACACCCATTCATCCATCCAAGTAGTGGACTCCCTTACACTACTGCATGGGACATCTAGACCTTGAATATAAGTGCAGTGGATTTAACAGGT
Organism: Sphenodon punctatus; assembly: GCA_003113815.1. NCBI lineage: Eukaryota > Metazoa > Chordata > Lepidosauria > Sphenodontia > Sphenodontidae > Sphenodon > Sphenodon punctatus. Next base: position 280,669 of record QEPC01004473.1, on the reverse strand, counting down.
GCTGTATACCTGCTAAGGGCTCATTCACATTACACTCAAGTGGGTAATGGCACAAACCCATAATCTTTGTGAAATCCTTACCACTTCCTGTGCTCCTTGATCAGCCCATTAGGGATGAGCGAACGCGGTTCGGAAGTTCAGAGTTCAGCCCGAACTCGGCCTGTTCGGATGACCGAACGCGAACGCGAACCCGAACATACCGAACAGAACAGAACACTGAACGGCGAAATGGCTGAACAGTTCGGTCAGTTCGGATCGCGTTCGGGTGAGTTCGGGTGGCAAAAAAAGGTTCACTGTAAGGTGACCGGGGGGGTAGTACTAGTCACTGAGGAGCAAACTTCCAGGCACTAGGGGTGGAGAGGCTTGCAAGAAATGAAACTATCTGCCTCCCCCCCTTCCCAACACCTTCTGAACTAGTCACTGTTCCTGAACAGCAGGCGTTGAGTAGGATTATTAGATTGCTTTAAGTTTCATTTCAGTTTTGTACTTAAACTGAAACCTTGTGTTTGTGATTCCCCTCACCCCCCCCCATCCCATATAGAGATAGATAGAGAGATAGAGAGATAGGTTGGGATAGTAGACTGTTGTAGGAGCTAGCTTAGTGAGAGAGATAGAGTTAGTGATTTAGTTTTAGTGTTTGTAGAAGTAGGCCTGTGTAGTTCATTTAGTTCATAGCATTTAGAATAGTTAATAGCAGTTAGATTTAGTGTAGATAGATAGATATAATATTAGATTTAAAAAATAAATTTAAAAACCCTATATAAAAACCAAAAAACCAAATAAAAAAGAAAAGAAAACCATATAAAACCCAATCAAAAACCAAAAAAACATATTAAAAACAAAAAAAACACCCATAACATTTCCCGAATGGCCAAACAGAACGGCAGAACAGAACGGCAGAATGGCAGAACCGAACGGCCGAACCCAAATCCGGCGAACTAACCGAACTGCCGAACCGAACGGACAAACCGAATGCAGCCGAACCAAACGGACGAACCAAACGGACGAACTGAACGCAGCCGAACCGAATGGCCGAACCCGAACCGCGATCTGTTTGCCCATCCCTACAGTCCATGTTCTCTGCTGCCTGATGCAAAGAGTTTGCTTGCAAGACTCTGACCAAGCAGCAATAGTGCTGTATGAGTTGATTACCCTAGCACAAGCTTCAGTCCCTGACAAATCATTCATTTCCTGTTTGTTTGTTTCTTCCTACCTCTGAATGACCAGAGAGATGTGGCCAGAGAGTCCTGGAGAAAGGATTTCCTCTTCCATTCCATGCTACGTCTGGAACACTGCATGCAGGGAAATCCCAGGGGCATCCCTCTGAGCCCTTTGCATTGTGGGAAACATCTCAGGGAGGTAGGGATGGGCAGGGCATGGACCAATGACATGGCAGGGAATCAGCAGCTGTGTGAATGCATTGCTGTGGGACAAGGAAAACACAAATTAAGGAACATGTAATGAAAGAAAGGGGCAATTTCTTCACAGAGGTGCCAGGGCACTGACCCACCAAGCACCCTGGTGCACCTGCTGCCACTGCCGCCAATTTCCTCTTGCAGCATTGAAATTGGCCTCAAGCTGCTGCCACCAACAATTTCAGCACTGCTCCTGAAGTGCTGATGCAAGTGAGGGTGCTTTCCACACCATGCACAAAAGCGCACGGCGCTGAAAGGTTCTGTGCGTGCTCCTCAGCCCGGGTGTGCTGAGGCTGGAAACAGCTGAGGCATGCCTGAGCTGAGGAGCAGGCACAAAAGCACACAGTGGCTTTCAGTACTGTGTGCTTTCATGTCTGTGCAGGCCGGCAGCCTTGGCTGGCCAGATCAGAGTTGGGAGGGAGTCAGGAGAGGGAGGCAGGGGCATGTGAGAAGGGGTGGACAAGAGCTGGGTTGGCCACAGGGCATGCACAGCCAGCTCTGGTTGAGGGGAGGGGGGATGGAGGGAGCAGTGGGGAGGGGTCAGGGCAGCAGCCTCGAGGCCCCTCCCCTTGTTTTTGATGTGCTGATAGGGTTGCCAGATATGTAAGTTTTTACCAGCCACTTATGAAAAATAAATGTTTCAGGGCTGCACTGGCACCAATGCAGCCCTGCAACATGTATTTTTCATAAGTGGCCAGTAAAAATTTGCATATCAATCCCCATATCTTCTGGGCTGGGACCCTATGTAGGAGGGACAGCCCATCTCTGGGTGCTGAATCCCACTGTTCCTCTTTCAGGGTCCCTCTTTCAGGAGAGAGACAGACAAAAAGGCTGGTATTCCAGAGTCAGGCCCCTCTGTTCTGACTGCCTCCCAAGAAAAGCACTTGAGACAACAATGGGGAGAGGATGGAATGACAAGAAACTAAGTGGAATGAGACTCAGGAGAGCGTTTGTCCCTCTTATGCACTTGGAAGGAATGTTAGGAGGTGTGCGTGTGTGCACGTGTGTGTGTGTGTGTGTGTGTGACGATGGAGCTTACTGGCAGAGGGGCTGGGCTTGTCCCTCATTGACTGCTCAAAATGCATCATCCTGTTTACTGGTAAGTGCTGTTAAGTCAACAAATAGAGATGAAGGGTGTGCAGGATTTATTTTCTCTCCCATCATCCCTTCCTACCCAGGTCTGGCATTACCTTCTGTAGTGTCCTAAACAGCAGTGAGAAATGCATCAGGGCATGACTCATTGGGTTGGGGGTGGTTACTGCACTGTGTTGCCTAGCTGTATATGGTAAGGTTTTTTTTTAAATGATGTATGGATGATATGGGAGAAGGTGACAACAGTGCACAAAACAAGCAGAAAAGGAACCTGATGTGATAGCACTGCAGCTTCTAGCTAAACAAACTCGAAGAGAATGGGAAATGTAATAGATGGTGCCTGTGGAAGATGCAACCCAGGAGATGATTGAAATTTGGGGAAATGTATTCCAGTATGAATATCAGTACAGATGGGCACAAAGCTTGCAGGAGACATCAACACAGGAAAAGCAGCCAAGGATATTTATGAAAGCAGCAAAGGTGAAGGTGCGGCTTTGGAGGAGGCATCAGGAGAGAAGCTCTGTGGGCCAAGAAGAGTCATGAATGGAGAATTACACCAAAAGAGCCTCTGTCAACTTTGGTTGTCCGCTGTCCAGCAGCTTCAGGCCAGACTAGGAAGACCAAGTATTGAATGCTTCCAAACGAGTAGCAGAGATCCATCCTCTTGGAATCCTGCCCATTAGCTTTACAAACAACACAAATTTGATGTTTTCAGCTTATCATCACAAGGCATAGTAAGAGTTGGTATAGCCTAGTGGATACGGTACTGGTCTTGCACCTGAAAGAGCGGGATCAAATCCCATTTTACCCATGAACTCACTGGGTGGCGTTTGACAAATCACTCTGTCTGCCTCTCAGAATCCGTCTCAGGGATTCCCTTACGTGTCACTGTGGTATAAGATCGGTTTGTGATACCAACTGGCCAGCAGAAATGTCAACCAAATATCCTCATTCTGTGCTGTGACCATCCCAGTATCTCTTCCCTACTTGTTACTGGGAAGTCAGAAGCATCTGTTTAAGAAAGAGCCAATAGAGATTCTCTTACGTCCTCTGCCACAGTGCTGCAGGATGTGATTGTGATGATAACTGGCCAGCCTGGATGTGTAAACTATGTCTCCTGATTTCTGGGATGCTATTCCCCAAAGTCCCAGTTATGTCTCTTCTATTCCCGCCTGAGGGCTGCCCCCTATGCCCGCCTCAAAGCCACCACTGATTGGTTCTGTAAAGCTGGAAGCATGTAGTAATTGGCCAGTGAATGTGTGTCAGTCTTTTGGGTTGCTCCACATCCTCCCTCCTATAGCCTCCCTCCCCCTGCCATGCCAGGTGTCTGCCTCTGACTGGCACTGCATGTGCTGCTATTTATCTGAATAATGTCTTCAAGGGGACAACTTCAATTGCTTATAAAATTGGGACCTTTTATCAAAGTGTCCTGTAGTTTGGCAGAGATGACAGGGAAGGTATGTGATATAATCCTGAGGACCATAGCTCAAGTGGTAAGAGCGTGTGCTTTGCATGATATGGTCCCAGGTTCAACCCCTGGCCTCTCCATTTCAGGATCCCTGGTAGCATGCCTGGGGGAGGCCTCTGCTGGGGGTTGGGGTGGGGGTGGGGTTCAGGTAGTACACTGCAGTGGCCCCTGCTGGAGACCCTGGAAGAGCCAGATTTTGACCCAAATTTGAAACCCCTGCTGCCATGTCAGGTTGTGACAATACTAGGCTAAGATGAACCATTGGTCTGACTAAGTTAGGCAGGTTAGTTAGTCTTGTAAACAGGCTGGAATATAAAAATGTTACAGCTGAAAATGTATTTTCAAGTTAATGTCTTATACCATCAGGACCCTTTATCCAATCTTTCTGAGAATTGGCAGGAGTGTTAAGCTTGCGGAGGGACATAATATTTACAGGTTTCGTGCAAATTAGATGGAAGATAAAGACGTTGTAGCCATGAATGTGTATGGAGCTTTTCTTAAAATCACAACATTCAGTTGCTTCTAAAATTGGTTCCCTTTATCTAATCTTTTTGAACATTGGTACACATAGTGCCCTTTGTGCCCAAGAATTGAATAAGAATTTTAAAAAGTTATAGACAGAATCACATTTATCAGTTTTTTCCCTTTATTTCAAAAACAAAAAGTCTATTTTCGTTATTATTATTTGCCGTTTTTGTTATTGCAATAATGATAATGACAATTTTCATTATCGGTATTGTAATAACAAAAACGACATGCACACCCCTAGCAGATGATGCAAAACTGGGAGAGAAAGCTAACACCTTACCTTAGAAGACAGAAATAAATTTCAAAATGATCTTGATAAGTTGGAAAACTGGGCTGAAACTAACAAAATGAAGTTCAACAGAGATAAATGTAAAGTTCTGCATTTAGGTAAGAAAAAACAAATGTAAAAATACAGGATGGGGGATACCTGGCTTGGCAGCAGTACATGTGAAAAGGATCTGGGGACTGTAGTTGATCACAAACTCAGCATGAGTCAGCAGCGTGATGCAGCTGCAAAAAAGACTAATGCAATTTTAGGTGGCATTAACAGAAGCATCATTTCCAAGTCACAAGAAGTAATCACTCCACACTATTCTGCGCTGGTCAGACCTCATCTGGAGTACTGTGTCCAGTTCTGGGCACCACACTTTAAGAAGGACAATTGAAACAGATTCAGAGGAGGGCAACAAAGATGGTCATGGGTCTGGAAATCAAGTCCTATGATGAAAGCTTGAACGAGCTGGGTATGTTTAGCCTACAGAAAAGAAGACTAATGGGATGGGGAGACATGATAGCGGTCTTCCATTACTTTAAGGGCTGTCACAGAGAGGATGGCAAAGACTTGTTCTCTCTTGCCCCTGAAGGGAAGATTAGAAATAATGGGTTCAAGTTACAAGAAAGCAGATTTCGGTTAAACGTTAGGAAGAACTTCCTAATGGTAAGAGCTGTTTGACAGTGGAACAAATTGTTTAGGAAGGTGGTGTGTTCTCCTTCGCTGCAGGTTTTCCAACAGGGGCTAGACAGCCTTGTGCTGGGGATGCTGGAGCTGTGGATTTCATGCATTGAGCAGGGGGTTATAGATGACCTATAAAGTCACTTCCAACTCTATGATACCATGACTCTAATCCTGATTCCCCTGGAAGTCAATGGAAAAAAATCCTATTTAATGAGGCAAGGATTTGGCCTTATGAGCATGATCCAAAGCCACTTGATAGGAGAATAAAAAGCATTTGCAAGTGTGATTCTGAAGGGGAGTATGCATGCACCTAACTTTTAAAGTATTCATATTAGTCAAGGACAATTCATGCTAAGGAAACTACTTCTCACCCTGTAAAACCGACTTTCTGGTCTATGTTAGCTTCTGAGGTAAGTTCATGTAGAGCCAGCAACCTTGAGAGTGTCCTTTTAAAACGAATATGAATTTATAGTTTCCATTAGAAAATATGGAATCAAGTAATCATCATAAAGAGTGAAATTAAGCACATAATTGTGGCTATTTTTGACATCTGTCTGCATTTAGGCTCTGCAGTAATTTTTTTTTTGCATCTCCCTATCCTTCAGGCTAGTGTGTTTCAATTAATTTATCAGGCACCATCTGTGTCTGCAGTAATTTTTACTGCTCAGTTTGTCTTTCTGCATCTGTTTTGTTTCTGAATATTTCCTGACACTTCGTCTGTTTTATTGATACCGGTAAAAAAAAAGAAAAGAACTAGCAGTAGTACAAGTTAAGAAAATTGTCAAGTACCAACCAACAACTAAGCAGAACTATATTATTATTTATCATTACTTAGACTGCATTTCCAGTATTCAAACTGCTTTAGAATCCTTATCTAGCTCATGCTCACAACAACCCCGTGGAGTAGGTACTGTCATTCCCATTTTACGGATGGGGAACTGAGGGAAAGTGCCCTGAGAGACAGTGACTTGCCCAAGGCCACCACCTGATCCACTAGGCAACACTGGCTCAATCACCAAACTCCCATTCAAGGGTCAATGGGGGGAAAATGCATTGTTATTGTTAACAGTGAGCACCAGATTCCTTAATGGAGATCTGGCCTGTTTGTGATCACTATGGGTCCCCAGCTGGAGATTCCAGCCAACACCTACATTGCTCACCTTGCACCCAAGGCATAGGAGAATTATCCAAGGTCAAAGTGGCCCTTTTGAGTGCTACTGTGCTCTGTGTATTCTCATAAGGGCATCTGGCATAAGGGCTATGTGAAAGTCATAGGAACTATCCGTTTTTAAAGTAGTTATCAGGTATGTCAGGGTCACTGTACATGCTTCTTTCCTCCCCTTTCCTCATACCTGCTGTACTTAACATGTTTTAAAGTATACCAGGGTAGCATCTTGCCAGCAGCAGCTGTGCTGAGTGGACAAGAAGTGCAGCTAAGAATCTAGCTTCCTGTCCAATCTGAACGTTCAGAAGCATAAAAGTCTGAGTTGGAACACACCTATTAAGTAATCTCTCCTACAGTCAGCAATCAAACTGCCAGTAACCTTTCCCTGATATCAGCCTAAGTTTTTTCTTCCCTTAATTTCACCAAATATGACTAAATTAAGGTGAAATTAATCGAGGCTAGATCAATGCGCTCTAAGTGGGACTGCCCTTGATAACAGTTTGGAAGGTGCAGCTGGTGCAAAATGCAGCGTCGCGACTCCTTTCGGGGATGGGTCACCGGGAGCACATTACACGGGTGCTCTGAAGTCTGCACTGGCTACCTATAGTTCTTCAGGCACAATTCAAGCTGCTGGTTTTGACTTTTAAAGCCTTAAACAGTCTGGGTCCCATACAGCTGAAAAACCACCTCTCCTACCACGTCCTACAGTCGGCTGGGAGCAACCTCTTGCTGGTTCCATCTGCTACCCTTGTACATGGGAAGGGGGTGCGTAGGAGGACAATCTTGGTTGCTGCCCTGGTTTTGTGAAACGCTCTTCTCCAGGAGGTTTGCTTGAGCCTAAACATCTTCCAGAGGCAGTGTAAAACTTTTTTATTTGAAAAAGCATTTGGCAGGCAGAGATAGGGGTTGGTTGGGTTTCTGGGTAGGTTTGTGGGAGGGTGGGAGTTTTGAAAGAAGAGTGGAGTTTTTATAGCTTGAATTTTATTACTGTTATTGTTTTACTGACTGTAAACTGCCCTGAGCAGAAGGGCAGCAGACAAATTTAAATAAATAAATAAATAAATATGGTGACATTACTCTAAATCAGGGTTAGGAACCTTAGGTCAGGGGGTCAAATGTGACCCCCAGCTAGTTTCCCCCCTTTTCCATTTATGTGAGAAGACATTGTTTGATAGGTTTTCTTCCGAGGATCTGAACCTCAATTCCTTTATCCAGCTCTTTATTCCTTTATTACAGGGACATGTGTCTTTTCAGTGGCACTCATAGTAAAGCAGGATTTTACATTTCCTGTGCCATCTGGAATAACTGGATTGAGTCTCTGTTTGCTCCAAATGTACTTTTGTGTAGGTGGGCTGACTGGATTGGAAACAAAGGAAAAGCTTTTCTTTCAATGAAAGGGCAAATTTACTGGAAGAAAATAAAAGCTAGAAAACATGGCTTTTAGCTGTGACAATGGCACCCTTCACACACAGCTGTCCAGTCTTTGAGAACTGCAATACTTTTCTCTATAAAGCATACAAGGAGGCCTTGTTCCATCTATTTCCTCTGCACGATCCTCTAGCTAGACTTGTCTGTTGGGGCTTGCTTGCACAAAATATCTCCCCTGAGGCATTTTCAGTATAGCCATTTTTTAGCCTGCACCATCCAGATGATATATGGATATTTTTGAGAACCTTACCAGAAGCAACCCTTACCGTGATGTAAAAAGCCTCACCTTGATCTATCAGGGGACCCTTACTCCTGGATCACTCCAAGTAAGTTGAGAGAATCTTCACACAAAACACTCCCCGGCTAGAGCAAATGTCCCTTTTCCTGCCTCCCCGCTCCCCTCCCCCCCCACCCCCCGGAGCCTAATGGAACTATGAGAAGGCTCTGAAGTAAATTTCTAGCTCACATCCTTACATGTGAACGTACACTTAGAGCGTACCCCAGAAACGTAAGCAAATCACTGGACTAAATTATAGGGCCACGGTCATGGCCTTCTAATTAAGGTGGTAGCAAACTCTCATTGAACAGCACCTATGCTGTTCAATGGGAGTCAGTAGACCAAAAACTTTTGGTTGGCAACCATTCTACCTTTCCTCCAGCAACACGTGTTCTGTGATTACAAACAATGAAAGGGAGAGTCCAGGGGCAGGGTGGGGGCTGAAGGTGGAGGGGTCCCCATTCCTCACTTGCCTCTGCCTGCTAGTAGTGGGACACCCGATTGGACTGGGAGATAAAGCTTTTTGTTTACAAACAACTCCTCTTCATGTGAATGACCAGAAGGTTGTTGCCTTGAAAAGAAGGTTCTTCGAGATGGCTGTAAACATTCTCACAACTGGGTTGTACATGCTCACCATATTCAAATAATAGACCACGTGATGGTCTCGAGCTCCTCTAGTATAAAAAGCACTCTCCCCCTCAGAATGACAGTTCCTTTCAACCCTTTCTAGGAATATAAGAAAAAAATTCCATGCAGAGCTGGAAGGGTGTTGTGAGAATGTTCGGAGATATCTCAAAGCACCTTGTTTACAAGGGAGCAACCTTCTGTTCTTGTTCGAGTGGTTCCTCACAGGCTGTTTTTACACAGCTCCGCCGGGTGGTGGGTTTGTGGGCGCTCCGGTGCGTGCACACGCATCCCCACTCATCCGCACACATGGAGCAACCGCTGTTTTCCCTGGTTGCTCCGTGCATGGGGACGAGTGGGGATGTGTGTTAGGCAGGTGTGCACATGCATCCCCACTTACTGTGGGTGCTGCATCGTTCACATGGGGTTCCCCCACCCATGAACATGCAGAAATCTGCATGTTCATGGGTGGGAGAGGCCCATGTAAAAAGGGCCACATTCTCACAACTGTCTTACTTATACTATCTTAGGTAGGAATTTAGGATGTAAAGCAATATCTATTCTATCTTGGAAAATCTGCAAATATCGTTCTGAGATTATTATATCTGCTATTTCACTAACTATTCTTAATGAAGTTATTGCAAACAGGAATACTGTCTTTAAACCCGCACCACAAAACCAGTTCATTTGCACCCCCATATAATTAATTAATGCTGCCCCGGGGGCGCAAATGAAATGTTTATGGGTGGGAGGCAGCGTCAATTGATTATATGGGGGACGGGGGCACAAATGAAATGGTTATGGGGTGGAGGAAGCATGAATTGATTAAATGGGGCACAACTGAACTGGTTATATATATGTCTTGTTTCATGGCATAATGTGCTTAATAGGCTGGCTGCATTTTGGGTGTCTTGTGCGTTTGATAGCAGTGCCCTTGGCCCGCCGGTGGGACACAAAGAAGGGGGCCCATCTTGACTTCTTGGCCAGGGGCCCATTGCACCCTAGCTACGCCCCTGGTCTAGTGTGCGTGACAGATCAATTTGAATGCGTGTGTGAGGTGAGAGCATGTGTGTGTAGTGTGTATGGATGAGTGTGTGTGATCAATTTGAATGAATGTGTAAGATGAGAGCATGTGTGTACTTTGTCTGAATGACTGTGTGTGTGATCAGTTAGAATGAGTGTGTGTGTGAGAGGTGAGAGCACGTGTGTGAATGAGTGTGTGACCTCTTTTACACAAGACACACCCATGCAGTGGCATGGGTGGGTGGGTGCGTCTCATATGAAAACAGTCGCTTGTGTGCTCCTGTGTAACATGCACCTCCACCCATCACCTCTGCACAGAGAATCCTGCGAAAAAACAGGTTGCTCTATGTGGGGGGATGGGTGAGCGCCTGTGTGCACCTGCAGTGTTCTTGTGTCTGGGGCCAGCTTATGCATTAACAAAACTATGAAGTTTCAAAAGAAGGGGAAATTACCTGGACAAAAAACCTTCAGTTTAAGAACCTCGTTAAGGCAGCATTATTAATTATACTCAAATGCTAACATGACAGTAAATTGTATGTTAAAGCAACTTTATTAAATATCAGACCAATCTATACATTTTTCTTTCCTCATTCACTAATTAAAAAAATTATGACTTAACTGAAATTAAACTGCATACATTCCTCATCACGTATAAGTATTGTTCAGTCACCGTACCACACATATGCAGCTTAATTTCAGTTGTCATAATTTTTTTAATTAATGAATGAGAAAAGAAAAATGTATAGATTGGTCTTATATTTAATAAAGTTGCCTTAACATACAATTTACTGTCATGTTAACGTTTGAGTATAATTTGTAATGCCGCCTGAACGAGCATCTTAAACCGAAGGTTTTTTGTCTAGGTAATACTGTTAATAGTCCGCCTTCCTCCTTATGTTTCATCACACTCCCTCAGGGCCGCTAGTGCACTTAGGGTATTTTCAGAAGTGACGCTACCACACTTAGACGCAATCCGGGGTAACGGCTGCCAACCCGCCCCGGGGTAGGCCGGTACCCAGAACAGGCATGATGGTGTGCCTTACCACACTTTGCACCGAACTGTGGTAGTGCTGACCACCGGCTGTTCCCCACGATTTTCCGAGATCACAATCAGCGGTAACTTCTACCACAGTTCGGAGCAAAGCATGGTGAACATCTGGTGGCCGCCGAACAGAACTGACGGTGGTTGTGACCCCGGATTGGGGTTACGCGTGGTAAAGTGTGGCTAAGTGTGGTAGCGTCACTTCTGAAAATACCCATAGAGTGCACCCCAGAGTGCCTTCTTGCAAGTTCCATCAGCACATCAGGTCCAGACAGATGACATCGGCCTGCAGAGAGGCATTCTTGATGGCTGCCCCACAACTTTGGAACTTCCTTCCCCTGGAGGTTCACCAAAGCCCAAACCTGAGCATCTTCGGAAGGCAATGTAAGATCTATTTATTTGGCTAGGTTTTTAGCAGGTGGGGTTAGGGTTTGGAGGGCAGGGGAGAGAATGGTTTTAATGGAAATTTTATATGGCGTTTATATTTTTGTATATTGTGCACTGCCCTGAGCCTGCAGGAAAGGGCAGGATATAAATAAAAATAAATGAATAAATACCATATACCCATGGTAATGTAATGTACTGGCTTTACAGCTGTGTATGACTGGGAAGCTGCCCTCCCGTTTTCTCTGAAGCCCAGTCACACAAGTAATCCACTATGGCTACTGGATATGCCATTGCTCCTAGAAGAAGCCTTTGTTTTGGCACTAAAGTGATCATAAGGGGGTTCTAGTCCTAGCATCCTAGTATTTTGGATAATGATTTGTTGCAGATAGTGAGGGAAGAATTTGCAATGCTGTCCTAAGTGAACCAGCTAAAGCACTGGACAGTAATGGGAAAACAACAGTAACCACCCCGTACAAATTACTATGACTAGCAGCACAGTGATGCCTATTCAAGAGACCACCTCAAATGCAACCAGCACAGTTACATTACATCTGAATTACAGAAACATCTCTTGTAAATCTGTGTGATTTTGCACAGACTACATTTACATTTGTTAGCATTTTGTAATTTCAGTATCCTCCTTTGCGATGCTCAGTCTTTAGCTCTGACTTTTTACCAGGCTGAAGAAGGGCCCTGTGAGGCCCAAACGCTTGCATACTCTCACCAACAGAAGTTGGTCCAGGAAAAGATATCATCTGGACAACTTTGTCTCTATTAATTTTGGGACCAACACAGCAATTTTATTCTTTCTTCAGAAGAACATCTTCATCAGGCAATTCAGCCTCTTTGTCTATGGAAAGGAAGCGTATGCAATTATTGTGTGTGTCTTCTCCTTAATATGTCTGGGTCCCCAGGCCAATTTTAACCAAATTTGGATGAGGAGCAGAAGACCCAAAGTTAAATAGGAACCCAACAGTGAGTAGGAAGGTGGAACAAAACAATAATGTTATTATTAAACAACAACTTGTCATGATCCCATAAAATGGCCCCAGGTCCCCTCTTGTAGCCAAAACTAATTTAATTAGTTACACTGAACATTGTCCCACTCCCTGGCTTCTTTAATTCAGGTTTTGCTTCAGGGAACTATTTGTGTGTCCTTTGAATAGTCATTTAAGATAATTTCCCTGCATTCTGAAAAAAGCAACCCATGGGTTTCAGCAAGTGCCTGGTGCTGAATGATTTTTACTTTTATGGGGGCATTCACTGAAGAATAGTTGTAAATTGTTCTCTCACAGGTCTTTGTGATTGGCCCTTTTCACCCACACACTCTAACACTGATAAAATGGGTGTTACGTTATATTATACACGTTGCAGGCACTATGGGTGCCCTGCAACATGTATAATAAAATGTAACACCCATTTTATGGAGTGTCTAGGTGAAAAGGGCCATTCATGGCAGGATATTTCCATCCCAAGGATTCATTATATTCCAGAGAGAAAACAGTGCTGCCAGTTTATCCGGCAGTTAGAGATTTCTAGCTCTGGTTCATTCTACATTAGCCAGTGATGATGATTTTTGAGAGCTTTTTGTGGGTGAAAACTTACAGTACTTAGGTGACCTTGCACAGTTAGCTTTTAATTTAAACTCCACAAGCCAGTGCAGGATTGAGGATACACTGGATAGTATTATAAATTGCTGCATGCTGGGGGAGTTTGCCAGGTTATAGTTGAAGTGGAGGACAGACACATAATCCTCCATGATTAATTAGAGCAGAAGACTTTGTTAATCTCTGTGTTAGCCCAGTTGTGTTATTTTATCTAATATTAAATAGTACACATTAAAAAAAAAAAAAAAAAAGGAGCTTACCTTTTAAGTGCACCTAATTTGTATATTGCAACAGGATCAAACTGAGGACTCCATGTTGCTCTGCTTCGAATCATGATCCCTTAAATCTATTTTGATTAATTAATGACCATATTTATACATTCAAATCTTCAGTGGGCATTCTGCTCATGTTGTATGCGCTGTGGGAATGATGAGCAAAAGCTTCAAAACCATGACAGGATCAGGACGCCTGTAATGTTTCATCGTTGGGTATTTACATACATGACAGCCCTACTGTCATCCTGCCCAGGGGTGTGGAGGGGTACCCACTGCTGGGGCAGTTCTGGTGGCAGGAACAGACATTCTCATGGCCTGCCCCAGTGGGGGAGGGGGACAAGGAGTGCTCTGCAGCTGGCACCTCTTCCCCCGCCATGACAGGCAGACATGGCTGCCAATAACAGGCAACCATGCCTGGATGCTATGGAAACCTCCGACACTGGGTATGGGAACAGACGTTCCCACCTGGTTCCACCTGCTCTGGCCCAGCTGGGCAGCTGCCAGGCCTAGACAGTTAGCCTGCTGTGTTCTGGGCCCACATTTCCGACTCATCCCCTACCCCTGCTGGGGTTTGCACCGGGCCCACATCCGGCAGGCTCAGAACAAACGTACCGCCATGACACTGGCCCAGCGTCACATTTATTAACACCCATTATTGTGACTGTATCCCTTTCTCTCCCAACGTTTCCCTCTCCCTTGTCTCTCTTAGGTTGTAAGCCCAGGGCCAGCCTTACAATTTGCAGGGCTCAGGGCAAAAATATAATGCAGCTGCCCCCTCCCCCCCCCCCCCGTGGCCTTGCCCTCCATAGCCCCAAACCTTTAGCAACTGCCAGTCTGGTGTGTGCTTACAAACACCAGTTCTTTATGGGGTGTTTGTTTGCTCTGGCAGGGGGAATTCAGGGATCAGTGAAAGTGAGGGAATGGTAAGGGCCTCACAGGAGACAGCCACCCTGGGGGCTGAGAGTTGCAGAAAGAGGGCCTCACTGTCCCGGGGTCTCACAGCAGCTCACAGCAGAGGCTGTTCCTTTGACCACAGGGCCTGGGGTTGCTTAAGGATGGTCCTGCTTAAGCCCCTCAGGGCAGGGACATGTCTCTAATTAATGATTATTCCGTGTCAGGCACATTGTGCTATATAAATTCTTAATCAAAACAGCAACAGTAATAACAACTATGTATTATTTATTAAATGTTGGCCTGCATAGGAATGATTTTCTGAATCAGGGCCTTGGCTCTGTGGTTGTTATGCCTGGTGTTGGTATGTTGCTCCCACTGAAATCAATAAGAGTTTGGTCATGGAAAAGACAACATCATGTTACATCAAACTAAATCATGCTATAAAATAGCGATGACAAACAAGTAGGTATTAGGTGCATGAGACAGCAAGATGCCAATGTTCCCCTTCTTTTGTTTCATAAATGTTATATTACCCAAAGCATGACAGAGCAGAATTGGAAACATTGGGTGCTTTTACACGGACGGCACCCACATCTGCACTTCACACCATTTCAAGGTGGCCTGGCAGGGGTGCAGGCGGAGCAGAGACCGCCTGCTCCACTCGCTTGCTGTGTTCCGGAACATTCCGGAGCAGCACAAGCAGAATGGGTTGCCTAAACTTGGGGCACCGGCCAGAGGCAGAGCTGCTGCAGCTCTGCTCCCAGCAAGGGATTGCCCTGGCAACACCATAGAGCTATGAGCAGCAGCCTAGAACAGCGGCTGATCCTCCCGCAGTTCTAAGTGTAGGGGAGGGGGATGCCGCACAGGTGGACTGTGGGAGCTCTGAGTCCATTTTAAAAACTGGGCAGATGCGGGGGTGCACTCTTTCCGGAGCAGGTCCGTGGGTGAGCACTCCCATGTCCATCTGAAGACACCCATTATGGTGTTTTCTCATAAATATCTTCAGTGATGACTAATAGACCAAAGATCCCATTTGATTCTCCTGACAGTTCTGGTCTGCCTAATGTCTCCCAGACAATCTCTGGGTAATTTCAGACGTGCTGGGCCTCCAGGACCAACACGCTGAAACCTGGACCTGGATCCGTCCGTGATCAGGCCAGCTGTCCTTTAGATGTGCTGGCCTGATCACAGTTGGGAATTGGGGAGGGGGCGCGGCTGTGTGCCGCAATGTGCAGCCGCTCAGCCCCACCCCGCCCCCCTGCACTTCCATGGCTGCACCGATTACGCCGCTGCGCCCAATACTGTCCCGTGGTTTGGGACCTGATTTCGGAACGGGGCTGGGTAACAGTCGTTACCCATGGCCATTCCCAGCCACGTCCCGGATCGTGGCCAAACTAACCACAGTTCTGGAGGTGAGGCCGGCCTCACCTCCAGAACCGTGGTCAATTTGATCCCGGCCGTGTGTTCACTGTGGTGAACATCTGGCCGGGAGCAAATAGACATGCACGGGATCGCTGCCACCACACCAGATCCACTGTGATTCAGTGCGGTTAGCAGCATTCCCGTCATGTCTGAAAATACCCTCAGTGTCCGTCCAAGTTAGCCTCTTATGAAAGCTCTGATCCTCAAAAGGCACAATGTGGAGTTGAGGTCCAGGTATGCATTTTTAGTATTTACTATTTACTGCCCTTCCCTTATTTTCCTCACTGCTGCTAAAACCCGTCTGAACTTTGGTCATCTCCCACCTTAATTTCTGTAACTTTCCCCTTTCTGACATCTCTCCCTCCTCCAATACTAAAATGATCTGCAAAACCCAAAGCATCACATTCAAGGTCCTTGGCCCTTTTCTAAAGGGCATGGGTGCATGGGGGGATTGGTGGGTGAGAGGTGCATGGGGGTGCGTTCCCACGGTCCCCCACCCACCTCCACACATGGAACATCGGCACTGGCACCTGCTGCTCCACGTGGGTGATGGGTGGAGGTGGGTGGAGTGCAGGAGTGCGCACCCCCCCCCACCCACAGCATTTGCACGGGCGCCCACCGATTCCCCTCACACCCACCGTGGCGTTTGCACGGGCGCCCCCTGACCCGTACACGTGTGCTTTAATGCATGCGGCTTGGCTGTGGGAAGCTGCAGCCAAGGTGTTCTCTTTGAATAAAAACAAACGTGACAGTGGCCCGCTATGGCCCTCCTGGGTTGGGAACTCACCTGCACATCTGCTGACCTGCCACCAGATGTTGGGCTGCAGATACCCCTGTGAGAGTAGACGGCTGGCCCTGGATGCGTCCTCCCTGAAGATCCTGGGCGCCCATCCTGGGCCAAGGGGCTGCCTATGCGAGCCAAGCCAAGGCATCTGTTGGGCCCACCTATCCCCACTGTGGGGCGAGGGCTGGCATGGCCATTTGCCATGGCTAGTCACCATGGCTGCACGACATGGCAGGGGGAAGGGCGCTGAGAGTGGGGCCACCCACTCACACGTCTGTTGTGTTCCCCTGCCCTGCCCGGGAGTGGTAGGCCAGCTCTCCAGCTGCCAGGAGTCGGAGGCACGTCTGTTGGCATCTGCACTTTTCTGCCCCAGGGCACGCCAAAGAGCCGCTCTGCTGCCAGTGACCGGTTTTACATGGATGCCACCACCACCACTCGGTGTTCAGGCGGGTGTTTTTTGGGGGGGGGGGCTCCATGTATATGGCTGGCAGTGGGTGGGGGGATGGGTGTGTGCTCAGTGTTCACCCATGTGAACACCGAGCAGGATGAGTGGGGGTGCGTGCACGCTCCTGCGCAACACCCATTTCCACCCATCACACACCCATCTCCACCCATGGAGCTCTCCGGAAAACTAGAGGCTCTGTGGGTGGGGGTGTGTGTGTCTGTGTAAACGGCCACACACCCACCTCCACCCACCGTGGCCAAACACTCATCCCCCCACCCACCTCCGTCCATGTAAAAACAGCCAGTGCATGTGTTCTTATCCTTTGTCTCTTGAATGCAGCCTTGCACACTGCCTGCAACGACTAGGAACAATCCCATTGCCCTGAAGTGAGTGTCAAATTGAAGGAGTTGGAGGAAAAAGTGAGGCTATGGCAGGAAAGAGGGAGAGGGGCATAGTAACTGCTGGGCATGCCTGGGAGAACAGGGTTGCACTATTCACAGGGCAGTAACAGTGAGGTGAGTCTTAACTGGTTGTTGTTGAATGCCCTCTGTTGAGGGTTGTAGCTGAATGGCCAGCATCCGTAAAACATTGCTAATTATAGCTGGTTGGGAATTTTGTATCAAAATGAAACTTTGATGAAAAACTCGATTTCAAAAGGCAAAAAATGTCCACACTGAGTTTTGGTTGAAAGATCTTGAAATGGCAAAAAGATCAACAGTCAAAATGTTGACATTTAGGGCATGATCCCAGCTGTAAACGCTGGCACACAATCCTCTGGGGCACTTGTACAGGTACAAATCCACGGCCTGTGTTTAAAATATCAGAAAAGTTTGGGCATTTTTTGTTTTCATCGTTTTTATGGAACCAAAATTTCCATGACATTTTTGTAAGTCATGTTCCATCTGGGGATTTCAAAAGCAACTGTGAAATTTTAAATTTTATTTATTTCCTGAAATTAAAAACAAAACAAAACCTGTTGTTTTCAGCTAGGTTAAATTCAGTACATAACTTTGTACAGGCCACCCCATTCCCACAAATACTCCACACCCCATTCTTCAAATCAATCTATACCATCCTCCTCCTATTATGCCCTTCACCCAGCCATGCTCCTCTCTGACCCTATGAACCAAAACCAACTGCAGCCATCGCTATTTATTATCTAACAAAAGATAATAGTACATCAATATTAAAAGTACATCACTTTAAATACCCTTTACTGGGTATTTAATTTACTGCATTTGGTAAACCAGACACTGGAGCTGATATGCTAATGCTAACAGGTTAATAAGAGATCGCCTTGCTTCTCTAGCAAGAGAGTTCTAAGCAACCTCTTAGCAGCTCTCTGATGGCGACAGTATTTAGAAATAATCACAAAGCAAACATGCAGTTTGGTTTTGGGGGGTAACTGAGACTATAAGCAAAAAAACCACCTCGTCTTCATCAGGGATCATACCAGCCCTTTGGCCTGGATCTGACCCAACGCTGGTCTATGGGGTGTGTGAACGCGGAGAAGCAGTCTCTCCACTGCGCAGACATGGGCGCAAGGCGGGGGTGCGCTGGCCAGTTTAGCGCGTGTGAGGCAGGACACTAGTTCCCCGTTAGCACGGAGGCTGCCTGACTGGCCTGTGCCATGGAGTAGTAGTAGGTAGCCCAGTGTGGGCTCTCCCCGCCTCGGTAAAGTGGAGCCGAATTACCTTTGGGAGAGAAGCAGAGCGGTACCCAACTACCCCGCCCGGCACTCAACAGGCGTTCGGCCTTGTGCCCAGCCGGCTGCCTTCGCCGCCCGCACTCGCCCTCCCTCCACAGATTATGCTCCTCGCGGCCAAACAGGCTTAGATCGGTCTCTATAGCAACCGCAAATCATGCTCCGGGAGCGCTGGGGGCCCGGCTCACTGATCGGAGAGAGTGATTCAGCCCAGCCCGCCCTGACTAGAGAGGCGGCGAGGAGGGACGAGCAACAAGTAGCAGCCAGGCAGCTCCGCCACCGCCACGCGCCCAGTCTGCGCGCCTCCTGCTCCAGTCAACTTCGCAGAGCGCGGGAAAGCACCGAGCACTGAGCTTCTCCTTCCCCGGGCTGAGGGGCTGACTGGCCGGCCGTTCCCCACAGCCGCTGTGCCTCTTTGGAAAGACCCTCCCCTCTTTGCCAAGGGTCTCCCCCTGCTCCGGAAGACGCCCGTCCGAGCACCTGCAGAGCGCACGGCGTGGCGGGCACGGTAGGTAGGTACCCCGGTGCCAGACCAGGGGCTTCCAGGAAACGGCGCGGGCGGGGTGTGGAGCACTTCGCGGTCTCTAGCCTGGATTCCCAGAGCTCTTTGGGAGACCGCTCTCTGCTCTGCCGTGCTTGCAGTAAGCAAGGGGAGTTTGCTCAGCCTTTCGCGTCTAGATGCTGGAGGGTCGCTATTTGGAGAGCTACCAGCTCTTCTGTCCTTACTGTGCTTAGAGTTGGGAGAGTTTGTCTATCCATCCTGCACATGTCGATGTGCGTATCGCATAGACTGCAGGGTAGCTCTTTGGAGAGAGGTGTTTTTTTAAACTTTCTCTGGCTGTATTGTGCTTAGAGTATGTCCCGTGCGAAATAATCTACCTCATCAGTGAATTCTCACAAACTTCTCAGAAGTTGCCCCCCTGCCACTCCCAAATTTGTTCGCTTGTTTATAGGAAGTGAGAATGGTATCTCTCTTCCTCCCCCCCCCCCCCTCAATATGTCACAGAGAGAGGCATCTACAGTGTAAAAGATAGTGGAGAAGATGTTGAATATGGTGAAGATTTTGCTCTTGGCTTTTTCTGCACATCCCGCTGACATCCATGGGTGTGTAGATAAGATGTGGCCCAAAAGGATGATATCATTTGTTCTGTTTCCATATAGCACTATGGTACATGTACGGGACAGAGGTCTGTACTGGTGAACTGAACCTGCAAATTAGCCACCACACTTTTTATTTAGCTCTGGGCGCAGTGGCATTTTCTGTTGTTAACAGCTTAACAAATGTTGGTCTTGAAGTTTATGCTGCTACTTTGGTCAGGTTTAGAATCCATTCAGCTCTTCTTTAGGGTACTATAAGATCCAGTCTGGCAATGCCGTTGTTACTAAATTATGGTAATTGAGATTTAATACTAACAGGATAATGAATAGTCTGGACAGCTTTTACTGCAGACCATTCTTCATAGCTTTTGTTAGATATTACAGTGGCCATCAATCTGCTTTAACTAGCTCTTTGTTCCTAAACCATAATTTTAAAAGTTACGTGGCTAATTCTTCACCACTGCATTGCTTTAGTTCTCTGCCATTATATCTGTGCTGGGATCAACAGCTACACAACATGAAACTGTAGTAACTCAGTGATGAATTGGGGCTTTACAGCAATGACTGGCCTGAATTGGATGAGGGTAAATAAAATGTCATGTTTTTGTTTAAAATACCCCTACAATTCAGTTGTCTTTAAAATGCAAGGTGGCAAAATGATCTACCTACATATTTTACATAGATATCACATCATTCCTTCTTCCCTTAATTTAACAACCGAGTTCTCAGACCATAATAATTATGGACCTGATCCAAAACCTAGTGAAATAAAAAGGAGTCCTTCTGTGGTCTTCACTGACTGTTGGATCAGGTCTTGTGATCTTTTGGTGTTTTCTAAAGAAAATCAATTAGCCCACCGGTTCCAGTTTAATAAGCAGTGGCTACTAACCCCAGGGGTTTTAGAGCTGGATCACAGTGTACAGATGATAAACAGGAAATATGAGAGAAAAGCTATGGTCATTTTTAAAGGCACAATTTTCAGAACCTCCAAAGTGACTTGGAGTCCTAGTTAGTCCCATAAAGCTTCAATGGGGATTTAGGCCTCTAACACCGCTTTTAAACGAGGGGCGCTGAAGCGCCTCCTGAACGCCGCATTAAAGCAAAGCCGCCAGAAGTGACATTCTCCCCGTTGCCGGCGGCGGCTGGCGACACGGGGCTTTGGAGCGGCGTGTTCTTAAAGCCTGAAAATTGAAGTCTTAAGAACGTGTCTCTCCAAAGCCCCGTGTCTCCAGCCGCCGCCGCTGGCAACGGGGAGAACGTCACTTCTGGCGGCTTTGCTTTAATGCGGCGTTCAGGAGGCACTTCAGCGCCCCTCGTTTAAAAGCAGCCTAAGTCACGTAGGCGCTTCTGAAAAACCCTGTGTTCAGTGCTGATCTAGAGGCATGGAGCTATCAGCAGCTGGTGCCCCAGCCCAAATCCTGCTCTTGGTTTATTTGTAGTAGGTTCAGAATAAATGCACTGATGTCAGTTTTGTTGGAGTTTTATTAATGGTCAAAAAACAAAAACAAAAACCAAACACAAAAGCAGCTTGAATTGTTAGTAGCAACAACTTAGTAGTAATCAACACCTTGGAGATTGTTTCTAGATTAAATAATCTACTTTATTGAGAAGTACATTGTGATAGGAAAGGCCTATCCCTAGGTCTTACTAGCTAGCTGCCACCAACATGGGGGCCGGACATGTTGAAGGTCAGAGAGAGAATTTAGGAATGGCGAAAGGTCAGGAAGAAGGAGGAAGTCCACTAGGAACTTCCTGGGCACATCCCACCTGGAAGGGGGCTTAGAAGCAGAGATCAATAAAGGTTAAAGTGACACTCACACTAACTCACTATCTCTACTCCCAAATGCCCCTAGTGGTCATTACGGTTTGTTGGTGCAAAAGGTGATGTCATCTGGAGCTGTTTTTCCAACAAGTTTTGTCTGTCTGGTTGTACAATTAAGTAAACTGGAGCAGAATGAAATTCTTTATCTCTCTCGCTACTCTCTGGCCTGTTTCACACAAAACATTCACTGTGGGATAACTTCCCTCCCAATGTTACTTCATGATATATCCTGGACTGTGGAAGTACACAAGGGTACTTAACTCATGGGGGGGGGGGAGGGGAGAGTCCCAGCAATATCCGTAGCTTCAAAGCACAGTGCTCTTGCTTGAACAGCAGCTATTTATTCTGGGGTGAAAATGCTCACATAAAAATGGAACAACTAGAGGGGTAGAATTTCCTCAGAAATTACCCCCAAGAAGATTGGAGCCCTGATCATACTTTAAGGTTATTCTGAGATTTGCCTATGGCAAAAGAATGCTTCTTCTTGCATACACTATTGTGTGGGCTCTGTATATTACATGCAAATGGCATGGGTCCATGCTAGTGATCTGAACCTTCCAATTGACAAAAGTTCTTTGAGTTTTGCCCTGAGCATGATGGCATTTTCTGCTGTTGTCAGCTTGACATCTGTTAGTTTCGTGGTTTATCCTCCTGCTTTGGTTCAGGATCTACAAGTTTTCAGCTCTTTTAGGCGATTTACATTTGTTGCATATTTGCCACTGACATTATCTACTCAGAGCAAACTTTTGGCAATAAACATGTCCCGAGGATTGGTTTGATTTTTATTTTGCTTGATTTGTCTACTTTCCACCAACATAAACCTAAACCTGCAATCAGTTAATTTGCAGTAAGTCAAATGTAACTCCACTGACATCAACGAGGTCATTCTGTATGTAACTCTGATCAGGTCCTCCATTTATCAGGGCCCTCTCAGGTCTTCCTTTGCAACTTGGTTTGGTAGTGACCAAAATTTGATGTCTGATAGATGCCTTGTTAGGGAAGTCTGCAAGTGCAGCTGCTACCACTGTTGGTGATCTCAGCAGGCAAGTTGAGGACTGAGGGTGCATTCTCATGACACCAGATCTGTTTCTTCCCTGGTTTTGGGGGTGTTTTTTTAACTGTGTGACTAGATTAGGTTGCAAGATGCCTTTTTGCTTGTGATGCTCAGATAGCCCGCAAGTGTCAGGGCGCAAGCAGACGTAAATGCTTAACAATTGTGCTGTTTCTTTCTTGTGTGTTTCTCGTACCTTGGTAAGGGACACTTTCAGTCCCACAATGCATGACACAAAAAACAGCCACACAGCATGATGGGATTACTAGAAACAACTGCAGTAATATGTGTAGCAAAATTGAGAGCAGGAAAAGCAACGTGAAAAGTCAGACCGCACAATAGTTGTTTCCCTCAGGAAATGAAAACCATGGGAGAAGAGACTTGCATGAATACGCTCTAAGAGTGTAATCCTCACCCATTAGAGTCAGTGGGAGTTTTGCTGTTGACTTCAATACATTCAGGATTTCTTAATAAGTTTCACACACGGGGAAAGCTTTCCTAACCACTCTCTGTTCTTGTTCTGTGGAGAGAGGGATCCATTTTTATTTATTTATTTTATTTAATAAATTTATATCCCGCCCCTCCTACCATGCAGCCTGAGGCAGCTTACAACAATAAAAAATACAGTAAAAACCATTTAAAACACTCAATACAATATAAAAATATTTAAAACAGGGCTAGCAGTATATAACTAATGTTAGGTGGGGGAGATAAAAACCCCTTTTTGTACTGTAGAGTTGGCATCACAGTCATCAGTATAACCTTCACTTAAATGTATGTCATTTTAAGTAGCTGCTGTGAACAGTGTCAAACTTTGAGTGTGAGCCAATACTTAACACAAGCACAACTCCCACTTAGGTTAGTATGAGTTTTTCCTGGTTAATGGGTGTATAAGGTTCAAAGGTTGTCAGGAAGTGGCATATGGTAAATACCTTGCAAAAGGAATTGCGCTAAGGATTCAGTGTGTTGTCTCAAATGCACACCAACAGAACAGTGTTAGCATGCAATTCCACTGTATGCCATAACAGCTTGTAAATAAGCACTTTGGTGTATGCAGAATATTACCTAAATTGCCTTTTCTGATGAATGTCTAATAAAGACTTCACACTACATATGTCACAGCACATATTTTATAATGTAGCAAAAGAAACTGGAATATTTTGTAGGCCTATTGAGTAAGAAAAATCCTAGCGCACATGGCACAAGCGCAGTGCTTTAATATTAAGACTAGTCGTAACACAATATGTTGTTTTCAAATAACATTAAGGACCTAGTTTAAACCCTAAATACAAAGGATTTCAGAGTTAAAATTACATCCTTGACTCACTGTTTTGTAACTAAGGATTACAATTAAATAACTAAGGATTACAACAGGATGAGTCAGTGATGTATTTAACTTTAACTCTGACATTCATTGTATTGCAGGTTTACACTGGATCTGTCTAGATTATTTCAGTATATTATTTTGTGGTGTAACTAAAATGAAATTTTATATATTATTCATATTATATAGCTCAGACATCATCTTATATCATAGCACTGCTAAAGATTTCAGATTGCTTTATAAACCTCACTTTCTGTATAATGCATGCTATCATTTGTGGTAATAACAGGACCTTTCATTCTGAAGGACTGCAGCAAGTTGGCTTTGAAATCTTTATGCAAGTAGTTAATGCCTTTGACTAAAAGTTTTTGGAATAAGGCAATTAAATGGATGTAAACCTCCACACTCTTCGTAGGTACAAATTCTGTTGTAGGAATTCTTGGATGAAATAATACATGGGTCGCTTTTGGCTTCAAAATGTAGAAATCTACATTAACGGAAGCATTGTCTCAAGGTCAGTGGAAGTAATAATTCTCTACTTAACACTGATCAGACTTCACCTACACCTACAGTATTATGTCTGGTTTTGGGCACTTCATTTTTAAAAGGAGGACATTTGACAAATTGGAGCGGGTTCAGAGGAGGGCAACAAGGAAGATAAAGCATCTGGAAAGCAAGTTTTATGAAGAAAGGCTGAAGGAACTAGGTATGCTTAATCTAGCAATGAGAAGACTAAGGGGAAACCTGATGGCAGTCTTCAAATATCTACAGGGCTGCCACCAAGAAGATGGCAGGGAACTGTTCTTCATTGCTATGGAGGTCAGGGCTAGAAATAATGGGCTCAAATTACATAGAGGCAGATTTCACTTAGATATCAGGAAAAAATTCCTAACAGGAAGAGCTTTTACAGTAAGAGCAATGGAACAAGTTGTGTAGGGAGACTGTAGACTCTGTCGCTGGAGGTTTTTTAAAAAAGGCTGGACAACCATCTGTCAGGGATGTTGTAGTGGTAGTCATCCTGTATCCAAGCAGGGGGTTGGACTAGATGTCCTTCCATGTCCTTTCCAACTCTGATATTCTACAATTCTATAAAATCTAGGGAGTGTCACAGGATTGGGGTCCACTACCCCACGTTTCTGGGTTAGGTTACTCAGTTTCCCTCACTTGCAGCCCGTCTGAATCAGTTCTCTCTCTAGCTGATTCAGTCCTGCAAAGGGGTAACACTTTTGTCACCCAAGTTCCAGAGGCTTCCCGTTTTCAAACTCTTTCTCTCTCTGGGTTCGCAAGTGCTTGAGGGCACAAGATACTCAGACTGTGTTCCTCTATGTGAGACAACAGAAAACACTTCTTAGTAAAGAAGAAAGTTTATTGATTACATAAACAAAGATAGTTTGAATGCAGAGTGGCAATTAAAACAAAAGTAAATAATGCAATCCTAGTCTGTTTTGAGTAAGTCCCTAGTTAAGATCTTACCCTACAGAAGTCAATTTCTCAGCCAGATGTAGTGTGGCTAGGCCTTTGTCCTTAGCTGGTTAGCCAGCAAAGTTTCTTCTCTCAACTGAGCTTGGAGGAAAAAAATCTCCTCCTCTTAAATATCTTTCCAGCTTTCTTTGTGTGACTTTTCCACCTGGAGGACTCTGCTTCCAGACACGTAGGCAGGAAAAGATCAATTTGCAACGGAATGGTTTCTGTCTGGCTCCTGCAGAGGTGTTGCCAGGCTTATCTGAATACACATTCGGCCTGATTTTGTCTCTCTCCATTGCATGAAGTGAGTTTCCAGTTCTCTGCTTTTACATTACATACATGTTTAACCTTTACTTTTACATATTTCTTAGATCTGTAGTCCAGTATCTCTGTGTGACAGGGAGCACTTCATTCGCTACCGAAATGTAGCCACCTTTGGGGTGAAATGTGACTGCTCTAAAACAGCTGTGATACATCAGTGCTTGGCTCCATAGACTAAATTATAGTTAAGGCGGTAACAAATTCTCATTGAACAGTGCCTCTGCTGTTTTAGAGCAGCCACATGCTGTTCAGTGGGAGTCAGTAGAGCAAAAACTTCCGGTTGGCGACCATTCTAGCTTTCCTTCAGCAACACATGTGTTTTGTGATTACAAACAATGAAGGGGAGACCAGCGGTGGATCACGGGGGGAGTGGGCTGAAGGGGGGGGGGATCACTCACTGCCTCTGCCTGCTAGTAGTGCTGCAGCAGCAGGACACCGTGGATCGGACTGGGAGATAAAACTGTTTGTTTACAAATAACTCCTCCCCATGTAAGTGATCAGAAGGTTGTTGCCTTGTAAAGAAGGTTCTTCGAGATGGCTTTGCACATTCTCACAACTCGGTTGTGCATGTTCATCATATTCAAATAATAGACAAAGTGATGGTCTTGAGCGCCTTTAGTATAAAAAGCACTCTCCGCCTCAGAATGACAGTTCCTTCCAACCCTTTTTAGGAATATAAGAAAAAAATTCTATGCGGGGCTCGAAGGGTGGGTGTTGTGAGAATGCTCAGAGCCATCTCGAAGAACCTTGTTTACAAGGCAGCAACTTTCTGTTCTTCTTCAAGTGGCTTCTCACAGGCTGTTTTTACACAGCTCCGCCAGGTGATGGGTCCATGGGCGGGGCGTGCACATGGCCTCACATGCATCCCCACTCACCCCCCACTTATCTGCACACATGGAGCAACCACCATTTTCCCCAGTTGCTCCATGCGTGGGGATGAGTGGGGGTGGGTGGGGATGCCTGTTAGGTGGACGCACGCCTCACCCCCAGTCACCATGGGTGTGAGCAACACGTCGTTCACACGGGGTTCCCTCACCCATGAGTGGGAGAAGTCCGTGTAAAAAGGGCCACATTCTCACAACTGTCTTACTTGTATGATCTTAGGTAGGTATTTAGGATGTAAAATAATATCTATTCTATCTTGGAAAATCTGCAAATATGGTTCTGATATTATTATGGCTACTATTTCACTAGCTCTTCTTAATGAAGTTATTGCTAACAGGAATACTGTGTTTAAACCCATTTGCATCCCCATATCAATTCATGATGCCCCAGGGGCACAAATGAAATGGTTATGGGTGGGGGGCAGCATGAATTGATTATGGGGGTACAACTTAACTGGTTATATATATGTCTCTTTTCATGGCATAATGCACTTAATAGGCTGGCTGCATTTTGGGTGTCTTGTGTGTTTGAAAGCAGCGCCCCCAGGCCTGCCAAGTCTGACAGCGCTCCTAGGCCCACCAGCGGGACACAAAGAGGGGGGCCCATCTTGACTTCTTGGCCAGAGGCCCATTGCACCCTAGCTACGCCCCTGGTCTAGTGTGCGTGACTGATCAATCTGAATGCGTGTGTGTGAGGTGAGAGTATGTGTGTGTATGGATGAGTGTGTGTGTGATCAATTTGAATGAATGTGTGAGATGAGAGCATGTGTGTACTGAATCTGAATGACTGAGTGTGTGATCAGTTAGAATGAGTGTGCGAGTGAGAGGTGAGAGCACGTGTGTGAATGAGTGTGTGGCCTCTTTTACACGAGACGCACCCACACAGTGGCATGGGTGGGTGCGTCTCATATGAAAGCAGTCACTTGTGTGCTCCTGTGTAACACGCACCTCCACCCATCATCCCTGCACAAAGAAACCTGCAAAAAAGCAGGTTGGTCCATGTGTGGGGGGTGAGGGGATGGCTAAGCGTCTGTGTGCACCTTCAGTGTTCTTGTGTCTGGGGCCAGTTTATGCATTAACAAAACTATTAAGTTCCAAAAGAAGGGCAAATTACCTAGACAAAAAACCTTCGGTTTAAGAAGCTCGTTCAGGCGGCATTACAAATTATACTCAAACATTAACATGACGGTAAAATGTATGTTAAGGCAACTTTATTAAATATCAGACCAATCTATACATTTTTCTTTTCTCATTCATTAATAAAAAAAAAATGACTTAACTGAAATTAAACTGTATACATTCCTCATCACGTATAAGTATTGTTCAGTTACCATACCACACATATGCAGCTTAATTTCAGTTGTCATAATTTTTTTTAAATTAATGAATGAGAAAAGAAAAATACATAGATTGGTCTGATATTAATAAAGTTGCCTTAACATACAATTTACCGTCATGTTAACGTTTGAGTATAATTTGTAATGCCACCTTAACGAGCTTCTTAAACCGAAGGTTTTTTGTCTAGGTAAATAAATAGCATCTTTCTTAACCCTGAATTTCCAAATTGGTAGATTTAAACTATGTCACTAGCAGCATTTGTATATGTATATTATGTATATATAATATATATATTATGTGATTCATATTAGAAAATGTTTAATCTTTAAAACCTGTGTGGTAGGTTGGCTTAAAAATAGTTCTCAGTCTATGCAGATGGATCTAATTTGCTTTGATAAGAAGGCAGAGCGCAAAATGCTACTATGCATTTTAAGTAAATTTTTCTTTTTAATAAAAATAGTCCTTTTTGCTTTTGCAGATGCTAGGTAAGGATTGTCTTTTGTGGAGATTCTTGTCATGATTAACACTTTTCTCTGGTTATTTATTTATATTTTATATTTATATATTTGAACACAGGCCAGATCTTCAGCTCCTGTAAATCAGGGAAGGCCCTTTTGGCTTCAGCTAGGTCAGTTTATGCATTGCCAGCTGACGATCTGGCCCATAGATTATTTTCCTGCATAGGAAATTGGCCGTTGTCAGAGACAGGTGTTGGACTTAACAGATCATTGCTCTGACCCAGTATGGCACTGCTTACATTCTTATGAACACTCCCTGGTCCTGTGGCACTTCAACAGGGTATATTGGACCTTCTGCTCCCCTCAAAGAGTAATAAAGGCCTTCGTCTCTTATTCGGTCCAGGTACCGGTGTTACTTGTTGCCACCCAGGAAATGCTGGGAGAACACATGTTTGAAAATGGCACAGGGGGCTTTTAAGGTGGACATTATGTGTGCTCCAGTGAAAGCAAGAGTTGGGAGAGGGGCCAGAAGTGGTCACTCCTCAGAACGCTCTAGGCTTTTTGCCCATAACTCTATGGTGCTGGTGGAACCGTATACATATGAGACTGCACACAACCTAATTGATCGGACGCAGACACATGGCTCACGTTAGCCCACATTTGCCCATATGGCGGGCTCCACATGCTTCAGGACCCTGCCATGAGTGGGGTTGTGTGTCTGGTAGGTGGTGGCCACATGACCAGTGGGGGAAAACACTTAATAAACAAGCAGGTGGACACCCACCTGGTGTAGACTACTGTCTCATTCGTGAACACCCTGTGGTTGCACAAAATCACACTAAATTTGAGGAACACTGTGCTAGGTTCTGTCCAGATTTATTGTAAGAGACAGACCCTTTCCTTAGGAGTTAAAGACAAAACAAAGGGTGGAAGAAGAAACAGGCATATTAATTACACAGGCAGGCCAACGACAGAAATGGGACTAGAACCCAGGTCTCATGAAGCTCAAGCCAGTGACTGACTCATTAGACCACTTTGCCTGTGTGTTGATATATGTCATGCACACATTGAAAAAGCAACTGTGTAAAGTATATTTCCCAGTGGTTAACTATGGAAAAAATCAGTGCTGCTTCCACAGGGAAATATTGGTCTCGCCAGACACGTTGAACTGCTTCCAGAGGAGAGAGCATTTGTGAACTGATTAACACTTAACCAGATTATAAACCCAGCATGGCTATAATAAGCACTAGAAAACCTGTATGGACTGTTCTGAGTAGCAGGAAAACTGAGCTGTTCTACAACAGAAAGGGTTAAAAAAAGCAAGACCCCCATCAAATATAAAATGTTTTTATTTAAAATATGTTATTGTTTGTTGTGAAATAGCCCTTTTGCCACTGTGAGATCTATTGCCCTCATCTCTTTGTCAGCTCCTGTCTCTCTACAGTCCTTAATGGAAAAGCCATTTTGTGTTATTTGTCGACTAGCCCTGGTGTGAACTTTACATTGAAAAAAGCAGCTGCAACTAGTGGAATCCAAGGTGCCTTCCACAGACTGCAAAGACCAACTGAGGGATGAATGAGGTTGACTTATCAGTTCCAGTATATCCATGTGACCAATTTCCAACTTTAGAGAGCAGACAAAGAAGGAGAATAAAAAAACAACTTGATACAAACATGAATCACCTAGGGAAAACTCATACCAGCTGTAGCTGCCTGCAAAGTACCTGGGTTTGATTTTTCTCCATTGGAAAACAGAGACACAGTCTGAATCACAGCTGCCTTGCTCTCCTTGAAACCTACCCATTTTGTGGCTTCCAATTGAACTTAAGCAACTTACAGGCCATTGAAAGTCAATTGGATTTGAGTTCCTAAATCACATGGGTGTTTTTGAAAATCCTACCCTCAATATATAATATGATAAAAATTAATAATTTTATTTTACAGGGCCCCGTCCCCCTTCCAATGGCAGTCAAATGACACTAAGAGCACTTCACAACATAAAAATACGGGTGGCGGGAGGAATATAAAACCCATTTAAAATATAAAGTTGTTCCCCACATGCAACAGCAGGAGGCAGAGAGCTAAAAGATGAACTGACACCAGAAGTGGGAGGGAACAACCCCTCCTCAGAAACACCAGTTTTGAAAGCATCCAAAGCGGTTAAGAGAGGACTAAAATGAACTAATTCCAGTCCGAATTTGATGAAAACAGATAGACAAATACTTTATTATAGAACAAGACGTTACGAATAAAACCATATACATTATCAAATACTAAAGTAGACAAGACACATAACAATTCAGCCCTGCCTAACCTCTGTTTAGGTTCTGTGTCCCACAACCAAGACCCTGACAAGGACCTGTCGAGGGTGGGATCGGACTGCTGTGCGGGTAGACACTCAGAAGGAGAATTCATAGGTAAGTGAGTCCAATTCTCCTTTCTGCGAGTGTCATAAACCCGTACAGCAGTCCTACCTAGGGATGTACCAAAGCAGTACCTCGTAGGGTGGGGTCGTGGAATCAGCAACCTATCACCTGTAAGTCACAAACAGCCTATCCCCATAGGCCCCTGGGTGACTGTCTGAAGGATGGACCTGCCAAAGTCTGCCTCAGCGGAGGCTGTGAGATGGATCCTATAATGCTTTGTGAAGGTATGCAGGAAAGACCAAGTGGCTGCCCTACATATCTCCTCATACGGGGCCTGTGCTCTCCATGCCACAGAGGCTGCCATGCTCCTCAGTGAGTGGGCCTTAATACCCTGGGGTGGAGTAAGACCAGCTGCCCTGTAAGCCTCCGAGATGCACCTCTGGATCCAGCAAGCGATGCAGTGTCTGGAGGCCTTTAGTCCCCTGGCCCGCCCGCCATAGGCCACAAACAGAGCTGAGGAGAATCTGAAAGGGGCTCTCCTATCAATGTAGGAATGTAGGACCCTGCAGACATCTAGTGTATGCCACTCCCTGTCCTGTGACGAGGACAGTTCAGGAAAGAAGGAAGGCAAAATGATTTCCTGAGCCCTATGAAAAAGAGAGTTCACCTTGGGGGTAAAGGAAGGGTCAAGTCTCAGGACTACCCTATCTATGTGAAAAGTACAGAGAGCTGGGTCGACTGAGAGAGCCCCCAGCTTGGATACCCTTCTGGCTGAGGAAATGGCCACTAAGAAAAACCTTAGCTGAAAAAATGGGCCAGACAGAAGAGAGAGGCTCAAACAAAGCTTGTGAGAGCACCGGAAGCACTATGTTCCATGTGGGAAACCTGTGCTCAACTGAAAAGTCCTCAGTTTGGCTGCCTTTAAGAATCTTTTCACGTATAGATGGGAAGCTATATTCCGACCTGTGGAGCAGCCTAGTACCGCTGAGATGGCTGCCACCTGCCTAACGAGAGTACTGTGATGCAGTCCCAGGTCCAGCCCCTTTTACAGGAACCTAAGAAGCTTCGGAACACGGCACCTCATAGGGTCTATATTGGAGGCCTTGCACCAAGATGTGAAGTGTCTCCATACTGCCAAGTAGATTCTATTTGTCCAGGGCCGTCTGACCCCCAGTAAGGTGTCAGTCATCCTGGCCGAGTAGCCTAACACCTCTAACTGCTTGCAAGGACTGGTGGGGTTGCAGCTCGTCTGCATACGCTCCCAGCATCCTCGGCTGTCATCGCTCGAGGACACTACGACTCTCCTGGGGCTTGGCCTTCCTGCCGCCCCAAGCTCCAGCGGGCCAAGGACTGGTGAGGTTGCAGCTCGTCTGCATACGCTCCCAGCATCCTCGGCTGTCATCACTCGAGGACACCACGACTCTCCTGGGGCTTGGCCTTCCTGCCGCCCCAAGCTCCA
>QEPC01004473.1:221062-243779 GCA_003113815.1 Sphenodon punctatus | reverse complement strand
CCCGCCGGGGATCCCGGGCCGTGGCAACCGGCCAGACGTTACTTTTTCTTGGTCCCCGCTGGGGATCTTTTTGACCACGCTTCCCGGGACATTCCCCCGGCTAGCCCGGGAAGCGTGGTTCAAATTGACCCCTTGCGGGTATTGACCGTGGCGAATATCTGGCGGCCACCAAACAGATGTTCGGGACACGGTGACCACAGGTGGGTATTCACCGTGGTTCACCGTGATCTCGTAACGTCTGAAAATACCCATGGACTTCATGGCTTGGCTGTAACTCTGTACCTCTGGCTTTGCCAGAAGGAGGGCCTGGACCCCATAGGAAAACCATCCCCTATGGAGATCAGACGTGGAGGACTAACCCTGTGTGAGTAATTGCTTGCCTGCCTGCTACTCAAGATGCTGTACTAGATCGGCGCGTTCCAAACAGGGTACCATTCCCCCAAACCGGACTTGCTTTGCTCAAAGGGTTATCAACTCGTAATTCTATGCTTTTATCCCTTTTATATGTATCAGTAAAGCCTACCTTTTCTTTTTACCCTACTGGGTGTGTGTGTGTGTTATTGGCTGAGCATTATACGCCTCCTTAGGCCAGATAACCAGGCCAAGCTACTAAAGAGTGGGAAATCTACCTATTGGGCTAGAAGCCAACAGCTTTGGAACCAAGGGAAGCCTCCTGTGGGTAGCTCTGGGGATCTGCCTCCAAGGCAGAGGAGGAAATCCCAGGAACAGAGTGCCAGGAAGGGGGAGTGCTTTGGGGAAGCTGTAAGGCTTTTGCCTTTTGGGGGTTCACATTTCCTGAGTGGTGTGAATGCCTGCTGGGAAGCACTTGGGTGGTGGTAGCGGAATATCAAGGGTTTTGGGGGGTTTGCCAGCTGTGGGAACCTCTGGTCAGAGATTTGGAGAAACACAGTGAGGTGGGTGGCTCAGCTGTATAGCGCCCCCTACTGACGTTTCGCCACATTGCCCGCCTCCAACAATACCAGGTGGACTGCCCTGAGCTCCAATACGTTGATGATCAGATTCGACTCCCTGGGGGACCAAACTCCCATAAAATACTGATCGCCCAAGAAAGCCCCCCAGCCCGACAGAGAAGCGTCCATAGTAATGATTAACCTGGGGGCTCGTACAAGGGGACCCCCTGAGAGAATCTGGTTGGGTCTGCCCACCACCGGAGAGAGAAATACAACCCCTCTGGAAGTAGGAGGCATCTGTTGAGCTTGCATGTGATGTTCCTGCCATGGTCGGAGGAACGCTAATAAGGGGCACAAGTGAAAATGTGCCCAGCAGGCCAATACAGGCCACCATGGAGCCCAACAAAGTTGCCAATGACATTAGGGGGACACTGCTGGAAACTCCCCTTATCTGAGCCCTGATTTTCTGCACCCTCTCTGGGGTTAGAAATATATGACCTGAGTCTGTGTCCAAGATTATCCCCAGGTCAACTAGACTCTGAGATGGGTGCAGATAGCTTTTGTCCCAGTTTATGAGGAGCCCTGTGAGCCCTTAGAAACGGCCACTAAGAAAGCAACCTTCTGTCCAATTCGCTTTGCACCCTGTCCTGAGACGGGGTCTGCACCGGGATATCATCCAGATAAGCATATAAGTGGACCCCCTGGCGTCGGAGAGCTGCTGTCAGTGCCACCAGGACTTTCATGAAGGTGCGAGGCGCTGATGACAAGCCAAAGGGCAGGGCTCTGTACTGCCAATGATTATTTATTATTATTAGCAAGCATTTATATAGCTCCAGCAATGTACCTGGCGCTTTACAAAGTAATGGAATAGACACGGTCCCTGCCCTAGGGCTTACAATCTGAGAGACGAGGGGGGTGGGGGGAAGGGGGAGGGAGATGAAGGAAGGGGAACAGAAGGAGAGACGTGTGTAACATTCACAAAGATGCGAGGTCCCAGGTGCACACGCTTGGCTTGGTTGCATGGTTACAATGATCATCTGCATAGCAGAACCTCAGGAACATTTTGCGTGCGTGGTGAATCATGTGCAGGTAAGCGTCCTCCACTGATGCCATGAAGTTGCCCTGCACCAAGACTGCCGTTATGGAACTTAACAGTTCCATGCGAAACTTCTGTTGCTTGACATAGTGGTTCAGGTAGCATAAGTTGAGGATCACACGGGAGCCCCCTGACTTTTTTATGACCAGAAAAATAGTTGAGTACACGCCCACTCCCTGCTGGCCTGCGGGAACTGGTTCTATGGCCCAAGCCTCCATAAGGGCAGTGATGGCTTCTCATAGGTATTAATGCTTTCTGGGATCTCATAGCCGTGGTGTAGGTTTGAAGCGGTTGGGGGGCTGGGCCCTGAACTCAATGGAGTAACCCTTCTCTATGGTCTCCGATACCCACCTGTTGGAGGTCAAGAACTTCCACATGTCTGCGTATGCAGTCAACCGCCCTCCCACTGCTGGGCCCGAGCTGTGGTTGAGCGGTAGCACGTCATTGTTGGGCCTGGGAGTTCTGTCTGTGCTGTTGTTTACAGCCATTCGAACGACTCCCCTTCTGCCATCGAGGTTTGTATCCCTGCGCCTCTCTCTGCTGGGGGGAGGCGGGGAGGCACGTGTAGGATTTGCACGAGCTGCCACTGTATTTTGACTTGTTGGGACAAAAAAAACCTTTGTTGGGAATGCACTACTAGCGACCTCTTTTTCTTTTTGGCGGCATCTTCCAGGAACTTGTCGAGGGTCTCACCGAACAGCTTTTGGCCATCGAAAGGAGCTGCCATCAGCAGTGACTTAGAATGCTGATCACCCTTCCAGGATCACAGCCATACCCGCCTTCTTGCTACCATGACTGACGCCAGGGCCTGAGCTGCCATTTTCATAATGTCCAGTGAAGCATTGGCGGCAAATAACGTGCTGAAAAACAGGGACTTCATAGTGGCGGCTCTGTCTTCCTCTGATAGGTCCTCATCATTTAGCTTGTTGACCCACCATATGTTAGCTCTGCAGGCAAAGGCTGCAGTTGTGGCCATCTTCATGACCAGCCCAATGTTGGAGAAAGCCTTTCTTAGGGCCGCCTCCACTCCCCTGTCCATCTGATCTTTGGGGAACGGGTCCCCTGCGGCTTGAAAGATGGAGTCCTTAGCTAGAGAGGTGGCGACTGCATCCACCTTGGAATTGGAAAACAACTGTTCCTTGTCTGTAGGAAAGGCGTACAGCTTTCGTAGTATTCTGGGGTTGCGTTGGCTCCTAGCGGGTGCGCCCCATTCCTTTCTGAATATGTCTTTGTATGCATGGGGCAAGGGGAAGGTCTCCCATTCCTTCTCCTTCTGGTCTGAATACTTGCATGGAGACCCGTCTCACTTGGGGGCATCCTGCTCTGACTGCTTGGGCTGCAGTTTCATGATTTCTGTGATTTTACGTCTAGTGCGATCAAAGAACTCCAGAGGGAAAAATCGTTTTTGCTGGGTTTCTTCCTTCTCCTCGGAAGGGGAGTCTGACATGGAGGCCTCTCCTTCCTCCAGACTATCAGTCTCCTCTCACCAGTCCCTGGGCAGGGTGGAGTGCTGCCTCTTCAGTGGGATGGGATAGTCCTCATCAGAAATTGTTGACTGTAGATCAAACGGTTGACTCTCCCCCTCAAGGGATGAAAAAACACTGGTCCTCTTTTGACTGAGAGGTCCCTTCCCCTTCCCAGATGTGCTGGACTAGCCCTTGCACGTGTTGGATTGTGATGCTGAAGGCTGAAGCTGCTGCGGCTATGAAACGTACCCTTCAGGCCCATATCTTCCTTGACTGAAGGCTGGGTAGGGACCTATCTTGAGAGAAGGGTTCACCGCGTGCACCATGAAGTTGTTCTGGAACAGCGGTTGCATCATGCCCTGCTCCTGGGCCAAAGTGTTAGAGATGAACCCCATCATCTGTGACGGGAGGTATAATTGTGCCCATAGACCCTGCTGTGACGTGTGTGGGGAGGCGGACATCTGTGTGCCTGAAGGAGCCAACTCTGCTTGTCCTTTGAGTGTTGTCATCTCATCTTTTTTCTTTTTGCTGTTATTTCCTCCCCTCTTTTTTGACTTGGACACATCCTTTGCCAGAGCTGTGACCACCTCTGTGACCAGGCTCCTGATTGCTTGGTGCCCCCGCCACAGCTTGGGCTGCCTCCTCACTTGGGCTTGCCATACCTGAGAAGAGAATGGTATTGAGGCTTCTTTTTTTTTTTTTTTAAAGGGATGGCCTCTTTAAGGCCTTTCCCTTTTCCAAAATGGCCAGCCTGGCTGAAAAGACCTACTGCACATGTGCAAAGGCATCCAAGATGGCTGCCAGCCCTTTGCACATGCTCAGTAGGCTCCAAATTGGCCACGCCCGTGGCGCACATAGTCCAAGATGGCCGCGACGGCAGAAGAAGGTCTCCGCAGGGGCCCTAGGCATATCAGAGTCTGTGCGCCTTGCTGAGAGGGCGTCTGCCAGGAGAGAGGGCATATAACCCACCGGGAGCCTCGGTCCAGGCCTCCTTTCCTACCGGCAAGATCAGACTCCACCTCAGACCCCTCCCCCTCAGCCACAGAAGGGAAGGGGGAGAAGGAGCGGGTCTGGCGGCCCAAAATGCCAGACCCCAGCACACGAGCGGGGAGGTGCTGTGGGCCCCCTGCAAAATTGGGGGGGGGACCTGCACAAGGTTCCTGTCCAGCGGCTCCCCTTCCCACAGCCCAGACTGGGGCTGCTCGCTACAAGGAACCCTCCAGTAGCGTTCAATAGGACTCCCTGACTTGTGACAGACGGGGGAGGGATAAGGGGCCCTCCGTGAGAGTGGGGGCCCTTGGTGGAATGTGCCCAGATCAGATGATCCATAATTGGGAGAGGGCCCTCTGCTCGGGGGGGGGGCTCCCGATATGCGAGTTCTCCACATGGAGGAAGGGAGGGCACCCTAGCGAGAGGTAGAACCTCCGCGGGAGGAGGAAGGCTCTGTCTAGCCGTTGCCTTAGTATCTTACTTGAGTGTAGCCTTTGTGCAAATTGCACAATTTATTGCAGCCGCGATAAAGGCGAGAGAGGTCTCCGCCTGATCCTGCTGCGTCGGAGGCAGAGAGAAAACTGGTGTTTCCGAGGAGGGGTTGTTCCCTCCCACTTCCGGTGCCAGTTCATCTTTTAGCTCTCTGCCTCCTGCTGTCACATGTGGGGAACAACCCTAGGTAGGACTGCTGTGCGGGTTTATGACACTTGCAGAAGGAGTTCTGTGCACATGGACATGGTGGTAGTAATTTCTGTGGGAGTAACCATTGCTATAGCTATTTCCTGAGGGGGAGGGGGCTTGCATTGGATCATAATGCTGGCTGAGTGATTAGTCATTCCTGAGTCTGACTGTCTGAGGGGTGCTGGTGCAATTAACTGGTCAGTGTGAGAGGGATTGTAAAGACTGCGTGATTTGGAAATATTGATGACTGGACTAGGGACTCCCCAGAAAATTTTGGAACATTATCAGGATTAAGTCAGCACATAAACTGTGGAATGGGCATTTTCTTTTACATAAGTCATTTTTTGGTTAAATAAATAACAAAACTCGGAAAGGGAGTTTAAGTAATGCAATAATGGTAGCTAAAGTTAGGTTGTACTAAAGCACTTTAAGACAACTTATTAAGTTGGTACTCTGTGCAGCACCAGCCTAGATCAGAAGGGCGGGGAGGTGGTGTAGCTGTTGTTTTTAAGGATACTTGGTCTGTGAGGCGGTATCTTGTGCAGGCCATCTTGGGCATGGAGGGAGTCCACCTCATGATCGATTTGGTGTGAGACAGATTGGGGGCTGCTTTTGGTATACCGCATACCTACCTGTACCGCAGCATCCCTATACGCTCTAGCGGAATTGGTATCGGAGGTGGTCTTGCGATCCCCGAAGACTTTGGTCTTGGGGGATTTCATTACCTCCTTCATTACCTCCTTCAGACCAGTCTCCTGGCGCATGTCAGCCCCTGGAAAGGTGCAGCCCCTGGAAAGGTCCCTGGCGCATGTCAGCCCCTGGAAAGGTGCAGGACTGGTTCGTTGGGTTCGCCCCTGGAGACTTATGGAACCAGAGAGGTTCCAGAATGCTCTGGGGAAAATACCTTCTGATCTTGATGCTCGTTCACTCGATGACCTCATTGCCTTCTGGGACAGCTTGTTGGCTGAGGCTATCAACCAAACGGCTTCCAAGCGTCCGCTTCTGGAGAGCCGACGGCGGGGGTCAACATGGTTTACAGAGGACCTGCACTGGATGAAGCAGGATGGACGGTGGTTGGAGCGATGGTGGTGCCGGACTTGTGCTGAAGCTGACCAATTACAGCATAAAGTTAGTTTAAGAGCTTATGCTGTTGCAGTGCGGGCAGCAAAGAAGGAGTTCTTTGCTGCCCTCATCGCGTCTGCAAAATCACATCCAGCAGAGCTTTTCTGGGTGGTGCAGAGGCTGATCAGTCCAGCCTCTCTCCACCTG
The DNA here is from genome assembly GCA_003113815.1 of Sphenodon punctatus. Taxonomy (NCBI): domain Eukaryota; kingdom Metazoa; phylum Chordata; class Lepidosauria; order Sphenodontia; family Sphenodontidae; genus Sphenodon; species Sphenodon punctatus. The sequence goes on along the minus strand of QEPC01004473.1, from coordinate 237,366 downwards.
GAATTGTAATTTTCCAGTGCCCACTGTGACATGTTTGCTGATTTTTTTGTGGATAAAATAGTCCAGATTCATCACAATCTCGATGCTGCATTATACAGGAAGCCCCATCATGTCTGTTTTTGTGGGATCAATTTCAGTGGGTGTCATCCGCTGACACGGCAGATGTTCTTGGGATTGTTAGGGCCACCTCTTGCGAATTAGATCCGTGCCCGTCCTGGCTGGTGAAGGCCAGCCGGGAGACGTTAGGACCGTTGCTGGTGGGGGTGGTCAACGCCTCCCTTAGGGAGGGCAGGGTGCCGAGCTGTCTCAAAGAGGAGGTGGTGTGGCCTCTGCTCAAAAAGCCATCTTTGGACGTTGACTCCCTAGCCAGCTATTGGTCAGTCTCTAACCTTCCCTTTTTAGGGAAGGTTATTGAGCGGGTGGTGGCCCGGCAGTTACAGGAGCATCTGAACTGGGTTGGTTTTCTTGATCCCTCGCAGTCTGGTTTTCGCCCCGGGTTTGGCACGGAGACTGCACTTGGTCGATGACCTGCGCCTTGAATTGGATCAGGGCAGATCCTCAGTTTTGATCTTACTGGATCTGTCGGCAGCGTTTGATACCGCTGACCACGAGATGTTGGTGGCGAGGCTGCGGGACTGGGCTGGGGTGAGCGGAATTGTTCTCGAATGGTTCCGCTCATTTCTGGCACGGAGAACTCAGTGAGTGGTTCTTGGGGAATGTACATCGTCTCCCCGGAATCTTACGTGTGGAGTCCCGCAGGGTTCTATTTTGTCCCCTCTCCTATTCAACATGTATATGCAACCGTTGGGTGAGGTCATGAGAAGGTTTGGCATACAATGTCCTCAGTACACCGATGATACACAACTCTACCTCTCGTTTTTTGGAGACCCAGGCCCGGCAGTCTCGATGCTTACCCAATGCTTGGCAGCTGTGGGGGACTGGATGAGGGCAAGCCGTCTGAGACTGACTCCCGACAAGACGGAGGTGATGTTGGTGGGTAGGACTGGGGTGTGTGGCTCCCACTATTGGCGGGGTCTGCCCCTCTCTGGCCGCTCAGGTCCGTAGTCTGGGGTGCCCCGCAGCTCTGCCTGGACTGTCAGGTGGAGGCTGTGGCAAGAGGCACATTCCGCCAACTACATCTAGTGCTACGGCTGTGGCCGTATGTCTTGGACTCAGATCTGGCCACTGTCATCCATGCTTTCATTACCTCTCGACTGGACTACTGCAACGCGCTCTACGGGGGGCTACCCTTGGCGGTGGTCCGGAGGCTGCAGCTGGTGCAGAATGCGGTGGCCTGCCTCCTAACAGGGACGGGCTGCCGCGAGCACATTACACCGGTGCTCCGGACTCTGCACTGGCTGCCTGTTGTCTTCCGGGCCCAATTCAAGGTATTGCTTATTTTGGATTGTACAACAGTCACAAGTAAAAGCCCATTGCAAGCCCTGCAAGCTTAATATGGGTCTTGTCCAGTAGGGGGAGGGTCAGAGGATTAAACAGTTTTTTTTCTCCTTGTCTCCTCCCTGCTCCTCTCTCTGTCCTCCATCTTGTCCCATGCAGTCTGTAAAGTATGGAAGCATGTCTTCTGAGTTCTTAGTAAAGTTCTGTTTTGAAGAAACTTCTGCTGTGTGTTATTCAGTAGAAAGCTAACTCTACAATAGGTTATGACTTATAAAGCCCTAAACGGTTTGGGTCCTGGTTACCTGCGAGACCGCCTCAAGCCTCGGGTCATTTCGCGGCTGTTGCGGTTGGCCGGGGGCGCCCAACTCGAAGTCCCCCGGGTTTGCCAGGTGGCGACGGCGGGGAGGGCGTTCTTGGTGGCCACACCTTGGCTGTGGAATTCTCTCCTGTTGGAGGCCTGTCTATCCCCTAAGTTCCCCTCTTTCTGCAGATGTTGTAAGACCTGGTTGTTCCGCCGGGCCTTTGGGGAGGGGGTGGGTAGAGTGGGGAGGGGATTTTATTTTATCTGTTAGCCGCTGTTTTGTGTTGATTTTATATATTTTATATTGTAATTAGATGATTTTATTGTGATGATTTTATGCTGTTCACTGCCCCGAGCTGCTGAGTTGCAGGAGGGTGCAGGATATAAATGTTTTGTAAATAAAAAAATTAAAGAAGATGCACACTAACCCTGAGAAGGTGTTTTACAGGAAGGGGAAACAAAGGAATCCAGCTGCCCCTCCCCATCATACAGTAGACATTGAGGAGTCAATGTCCAGCAATGTCCAGAACCCAGAAATCACCCACCTAGTATGTATGTTGCATGGCAGCATAGGGTGTCCCAATGCAGCCCTGAAACATGCATGATGGGTGGATGATTGGTGGGTAATGGGAGGAGAGGCACTTGTCTAAAAAAACCCCATAAATTCTGATTAGGGACTGCATGACACAGCCTTTATGACAGAGTAGCAGTGATGGTGGTACTTTAAGTCAGGATACTAGACAATTTATACTTACAGGCAGTACAATTTATTTATTTATTTATTTTAAACAATTTCTACGGTCCCCGCCCATCCTGCCACAGGCAGTTCTGGGCGGCTTACAAGCAATAATAAACAATAAAAACAACTTAAAACAACCAAAACAGGAAAGAATTAAAATATCCCTAACCACTCCCCACCCTAACCCATCCCCCCACCCTCCCTATCCTAAGCCAGGCGGAACAGCCACATTTTACAACAGCGTCAAAAAGAAGGGAGATCCAGGGCCAAATAGGCCTCCACCGGCAGGGAGTTCCACAGCTGTGGAGCAGCCACTGAGAAGGCCCTCCCCATAGTGGCTCCCCGGAAGACTCGGGGGACCTCGAGGAGAGCACCTCCCGATTACCACAGGGGCCGATCCAGGACCCAGAGGGTGAGGCGGTCCTGCAAATAGGTCGGGCCAAGGCTGCTTAGGACTTTATAAGCAAGCACCAATGTCACGGAGAAACATAGGATCACACACATGTAACACGGGAATACATGTAGGCTACAAGTCTGACAAATATGTAATACAAAAGGTTCCACATGTATGTAATGTTACAGTGGAGAACTGTAAAACCTAAATCAGAGATGTAACACATGACCAAGCTACAGGAAATTCAAAGAGATACCAAAATGTGTATTTGAGGACTCTGGCCAGATGGACCCCTGTGGAGATGCAAAACAACCTTCATATTTGCCTGGGTTGCCTACGTGCCACATTGCAAGTCTCCCCAAAGGCAGGAACAGAGACAAAGAAGGAGAAAGACTTTAAAAAGAAGCCAGTGAGTCACCTTAGGAGTTCTCTCCCAGAGCCGTCTTGAGCATCTGCATACGAAAGCCTGCCAGCAGCAAGGCTGGAGGAACCATGAGCAGAGAGGCATGATTTTGCTCTCTACCAACTAAGAAGCCAGCGCCCAGCCACTTATATTGAGGGCTGAGAGGAACCAGAACTTATGGACCTTTGTAGGGTAAGATGCTAATTTAGGAACTCAACCAGTATAGATCAGGAATGTGTTATATTTACCTTTGATTTCTAGTAACCACTGTATCAGCTATCTTGTTTATGTAATCAATAAACTTACTTCTTATCTTTATGAAGAAGTGTCTGTGTCTAACATTGGAACACAAGTGAACAACAAGAGCCCTCAAGCTCTTGCGAACCCAGAGAGTAAAGAGTCTGCGAACGGGAAGGATCGGGCCCTTGAGTGACAAAGGAGTTTCCCTGCGGCAGACTTGAATTAGCCAGAGAGAGAAACTAATTCAAGAGGGCTGTGCGCAAGGGGAAACTGAGTCACTCAAACCCGGTAAAGTGGGGGTTTGGACCTCCAACCCGTGACAACCAACACCTTGAATCAGGCCTGGAAGACTATAGGCAACCAGTGCAGAGACCGAATCACTGGTGCAATATGTTCCCGGCAGCCCAGTCCCACCAGGAGATGGACCGCTGCGTTCTGCACCAGCTGCAGTCTCTGAACCATCACCATGGGTAGCCCCACATAGAGCGCGTTACAGTAGTCTAGCCTAGGGGTGATGAAAGCATGGATGACGGTGGCCAGGTCAGAGTCCGAAACATACGGCTGAAACTGACGCACCAGATGTAATTGGCGAAAGGCATTCCTTGCCACAGACTCCACCTGAGCATCCAAGCGAAGCTGCGAATCAAGGAGCACCCCCCGACTCAGTACCTGGGGAACCAGCGGAGGGCAGACCCCATCAATGATGGGGGCCATCACCGCCGCTGCCTTACCCACCAGCATCACCTCTGTCTTATCAGGATTTATCTTTAGTCGATTCGCCCTCATCCAACCCCCCACAACTGCCAGACACCTGGTAAGCACCGAGACTGCTGGGCCTGGGTCTCATGAAAAAGAGAGGTAAAGCTGGGTGTCATCAGCATATTGATGACACCACATGCCAAACCTCCGGACCACCTCGCCAAGCGGCTGCATATGCATGTTGAACAGGAGAGGGGACGAAACAGAACCCTGCGGGACTCCACATGAGAGGTCTCAGTATGATGAAAAATAATCCCCAAGTACAACTCGCTGAGTTCTTCCGGACAGGAAGGAGTGAAACCAATCAAGAATCGTACCACCCACCCCGCTCGGTCCTGCAGGCACATCACCAACATCTCATGGCCAGTGGTGTCGAAGGCAGCCGACAGATCTAACAGAATCAGCAGGGCCAAACGACCCTGATCTAATTCCCGGCGCAGGTCATCGACCAGTGCCACAAGCATAATCTCAGTGCCATAACCCGGGTGAAATCCTGACTGTGAGGGATCAAGAAAACTGACACAATCCAGATGCTGCTGCAACTGTCGGGCCACCACCTGCTCAGTAACCTTCCCAAAAGGGAAGGTTAGAGACTGGCCGATAGCTGGCAAGGGAGTCAACGTCAAGCAATTGGAGGTACTATGCATTGTTTTGAACTCTAGGCTAAACGGAAGGTCTGAGCAGTCAGTGAATCCATAAAGCAAAGTCTTCTTGCAATATATTATACTAGTTTGTGGAGAGGCCACAGAAAGGTAGTATGGATAGTATATTCACAAATGTTTTGCCTCAAGCTCTGTCAAAGTGGATTCAGGTAAAGCAGTTAGCAGCAACAGCAGTAACAGCAATAATCAGAATCTATCTACAAATGTGACTGAGACTATTCCAAATGAGAGAGTGAACCAAAATGATTCACAGATTTGTAGTGTGGGAGGTGAGACCTACTGAATACATATGAGAGTGCCCTTTCAATTAATCCCAGCCTTGTTCACACCGAGGTGAAGTTGATCAAAACTGATCTTTTGAACAAGGAAATAACTCCTGAAAGTTTGAAGGCAGCTGTTTCACTAAATTCAAACCAAATTTTTCAAGACTTCTGAAATTGGTGCTTACCTTTTCCTGTTGGCACAACCACCTGTGAAAGGTCGTTTTCTGCTATGCGATGTTGTAGCAATGGAACCTGTTTTTGTATTCCTGTCTTACGTTGTCCTGGTATGAAGAAAGGAAGATAGAAGGGAGCTAGACCCAAAGACTACAGACTGCATTATGAAGAGAGCAGACTTTGTGACTCTGTATTAAAAACTTCTCTAAGAACAACACTATAAAGGAAGAGAGGGAGATAGGCCCAGAAGAGAAGTAGGCCCAGAAACTGAAAAGGTCAGAGAATGTGAAGAGACTCAAAGTGTGGAATGGTCCAGGGATGTGCTCCATCAGCATACTAACAAAAGGACCATAGGCCATGAAAGCCCTGGCCTGTCCAGACACTTGAATCTCTGTTCCTGACACATCCATATATGCTTAAGAAACATCCTGTTGACAAACATCCTGATTTGCCAGACAAACCATCCTGAAAGCAGGTGAGCCAATTTGTACTTCGACTATAGGCTACCAAAGAACTCTGATAAGCATCCTGATACCCATGAACAATTTGGTCTTGATAGCAGCCAGTCTACAAGTCAGGAAAGAACAAGATGCCGAAGATAATATTGTTGATGTGCTCACAGCCCACCCTTCCAGAAAGACCCTTTTCTTGTGCAAAGGACTGTCTGTGATGTCATCATGACTTGACATCTTGCTATTGCTGAAACATCACCTCAGAACTGTATATAAAGACACGCACAACCAAGATGTCTTTGGCACAGAGCTAGATTCCACTAGGGTTTTGCCTAGTGAGGGTCGTGGTTTGTGTCGTGTCCATCTCAACAATCTCAAGGAACAGAACTCCGCTCTTCAGCAGCATCATGGGCCCTCTCCTGACTTTCCCTGAACCAGCCTGCATACTCCAGGATCCGGCCAGCCTAGGATGTGTAAGACACCTTTATCTGGGAACTATTTGTATAATACTGCCAAGAATAGAAACTATGGTGTGCTGTTCTAATAATAAATTCAGTTTGTTTTGTAACTGGATTATGTTTATTTGGCGATCAGCAATCCCATAGCAATAATGTATTTGATACTGGCTACAGTAGGCCAAGAGAAAATGTTCAGTTTGGGTTTACTGAACATCAAAAGTGACATTACCAGTGATATTAATCCTGATCAGATCTTTGCCACAAGGTTCAAATGCCAGACCTTACTTTGTTGAACTGGAATGATACCTTTGTTGTGAATTTGTTGTTAGTAAGAAAAAAGGGATGACATATTTGTTGTTGTGAATTTGTCATTAATAGAAAAATATAAGGTAAGTACTTGTCCAGAATTTTATTAATGATATGCTTAATAGCAGCTCCTAAGCTGCAATTTAAACTTTATTGTGGGGGAGCTTACACACAAGCTCGCCCCCCCCCCCCATGCCAGCAATACCATTTTAGCCTCCCCAAATGCAAAACTCACCAGCCACTGTCTGCTTAGCAAGGGCAATAGCTGAGCATGAATTAGGGATTTTAGCCACCAGGCACAAGAGCGTAGGAAGTGAACTTGGTGAGGGAGCCAAGGCTGGGGTTCGGCATGCCTGATAGGATGGAGGAGGGGAGAGGTAAGGGACTCCAGAGCTGAAGAGAGTGCAGGGTTGTAACAGGAAAGTGCCGCAGCAACAGACTCTAATGAGTTTGTGGAGGAGAGAGGAGACAGTAATGGAGAGGATGAAGGGGTCAATAGCCTGGTGATTTCTAAAGATGCTGGTGGTGGTTGGACGAGGCTGTGGGGAGAGTGCTAACGTGTAAAAGTTAGCAGATGATGGTCAGAGAGGGTCTCATTATGATGAAGGCTCTTACCCTGGAATGCACCGAACTGTGCACTTTAAGTCATACCTACTCAGCTCAAGCACATGATGAAATTTAATGCTACGCATATGCTTAAGTGCTCTGAATAGGGCTGCTTTCTTGAAGCAGGAACCATTACAGCCTGTGGGAGTTCCTCAGGAGCAGGATAATTTCCGACAGTAGTAGTTATGCCTGCTACCATAAGGATAATCAAATATGATGCTTCAGGGCATGAATTAATCACCAAAGAGATCTCCTATGTGCAGTGCTGCACTTATACTAGCTAGAGAAAAAGCAGTGTCTTCACCTCACGCAATATTGACGTTTATTTAGCATCAGAACTGTCGGCAGCAGTGGGGTTGAAATGTTTTGAAATGCAAGAACAGAATGTAAGTTTCTCAGAGCATCTCTCTGTGCTGATGTGGATTCTTTCAGTGGCCCCGATCCCACGCTCTGCGGATCCTGTCCACAGCTGCCTGTGCCCGCAGTCATGAGGGGCCCGCGCACATCCATATTGCAAGCTGTGCTACATGCAAACTGTGCGCATGCCACGTGGCTTGTGCACAGGGATCCACAGAGCATGGGATTGTGGCCTTTGATTGGCACATCGATGATATCACCAAAGGTTTGGAGAAGAACCTTGGAACTAGTTGCAAGAAGCTTTCTCAGATTTCAGCATCACTTTTGATTCTGAAACACCAAGATATAATGGTCTTTGGAAATTCTTCTACCAAAGTCCTGGAGGAGTTCAGCGCCACCACCAAGACCAGCTCTGCTAGAGTGGCCAGGGATGCTGCTGGGCAGGAAGGGGCCCGGTACACCAGCAGCACCCCTAAATTGCCCCCAGCCAAATCATACACCATATGGAGGGCCTCGATCCCGGGAATATCTGGAACTGGATACCTCCTAACGGACCATGTTGTGGGAGTTATGGATGCTCTGGCTTGTCCAGTTTTGTGGGATCGATTTCCATCGGTTTCAACTGCCGATGCAGGGATGTGCTTAGGGCTGTTTGGGCCACAACTTGTGAATTAGACCTGTGCCCATCCTGGTTGGTCAAGGCCAGCCCTGGAGGTGTTAGGGCCGTTGGTGGCTGGGGTGATCAATGCCTCCCTTAGGGAAGGTAGGGTGCTGGGACGCCTCAAGAAGGCGGTGGTTTGGCCCCTGCTCAAAAAAACATCATTAGACGTTGATTCCCTTGCCAGCTATCAGCCAATCTCTAACCTTCCCTTTTTAGGAAAGGTTATTGAGCAGGTAGTGGCTCGACAGCTTCAGGAGCATCTAGACTGCATCAGTTTTCTGGATCCCTCTCAGTCCGGCATTTGCCCAGGTTATGACACAGAGACTGCGCTTGTGGCCTTGGTAGACAACCTGCGCCTTGAGACCAAGGGCGTTCGACTCTGCTGATTTTGTTAGACTGTCAGCAGCTTTTGACATGGTTGACCACGGGATGTTGGTGACTCGCTTGTGGGACCGAGCTGGGGTGGTACTGTTCTTGAATGGTTCTGCTTATTTCTGGCCGGAAGAACTCAGCGGGTGGTCCTTGAGAACTTCTCTTCATCCCCTCAGGATCTTACATGTGGGGTCCCGCAAGGATCCATTCTGCCCCCTTTCCTGTTCAACGTATACATGCAGCCTTTAGGCGAGGTCATGCGTGGTTTGGGCATCCAGTGTCATCAATAAGCTGATGACATCCTGCTATACCTCTCACTTTTAACTGACCCAGACCCAGCAGTCTCGGTGCTTATGCGGTTTCTGGTGGCTGTGGGGGACCGGATGAGGGTGAGCCATCTGAACTTGAATCCTGACAAGACAGAAGTGATGCTGGTGAGCAGGACTGGGGAGTCTCGGGGTGGGGGGAGTCTCCTGTCATTGATGGGGTTCACCCCTCTCTAGTCCCCCAGGTCCGAAGTCTGGGAGTGCTCCTTGATGCACAGCTCTGCCTGGATGCCCAGGTGGCGGGCAAAATGGTGGAAACTATCATTAAGAACAGAATCACTGGGCATGTTGATAAACATGGCATATTGGGGAAGCGTCAACATGGATTTAGCAAAGGTAAATCATGCCTCACTAATTTGTTGGAATTCTTTGAGGGTGTAAATAAGCATGTGGGAAGGGAGACCCGGTAGATATAGTGTACTGGTTTTCCAGAAAGCATTTGATAGGGTTCCACATAAAAGACTCTTGAGAAAACTAAAAAGTCATGGGATAGGAGATAGTGTCTTACTATGGATCAATAACTGGTTAAAGGATAGAAAGCAAAGAGTAGGACTGAATGGTCAGTTTTCACAATGGAGAGATGTAAAAAGTGGTGTGCCCCAGGGATCTGTATTGGGAGCGGTGCTGTTTAATGTATTAATTAATGATCTGGAAAAGGGCATTAAGAGTGAGGTGCTCAAATTTGCAGATGACACCAAGTTATTCCAGGTAGTTAAAACCTGAACAGACTGTGAAGAACTGCAACAGGATCTTACGAGACTGTGTGCCTGGGCATCTAAATGGCAGATGAGATTTAATGCGGACAAGTGAAAAGTGATGTACATAGGGACAAATAATCCAAACTATGAGTACACAATGCTGGGTGCTAAGCTAGGAGTTATCACTCAGGAAAAGGATCTGGGAGTGATTGTGGACAATACGTTGAAATCCTCAGCCCCAATGTGCAGCAAAAGTAAACAGAATGTTAGGAGTTATTCACAAAGGGATAAAGAACAAAACTGAGGATGTCATAATGCCTCTATACAAATTGATGGTGTGACACCTCAAATATTGTGTGCAGTTCTGGTCACCCCATCTCAAAAAAGACATAGCTGAAATAGAAAAGGTTCAGAGAAGGGCAATGAGAAAGATAAACGATATGGAATGGCTTCCATACAAAGAGAGGCTCGACAAGCTGGGTCTCTTCAACTTAGAGAAGAGAAGACTGAGAGGGGACATGATAGAGGCTTATAAAATCTTGAGTGGTATGGAACAAGTAGGTAGGGAGCAGTTATTTACCTTCTCAAATAGTACTAGAACTAGGGGACATTCCATGAAACTAGCTGCCGGCAGATTTAAAACAAATTAAAGGAAGTACTTTTTCACTCAACGCTTAATTAACTTATTGAATTTGTAGTATACAAATTTGTAGTATACAAGGCCAGTAGTATAGTTGGGTTTAAAAAAGGACTGGATAAGTTCTTAGAGAATAGACCCATTCATGGCTATTAACCAAGTAACTTACGGAATGAACTTCTTACTGTCAGGAGCTGGGAGTGAACAACGGGGAATGGATTGCCCATTGTGACTGTTGGTTCTTCTCCTTTGTGATCAAGATTGACCCCTGTCGAAGGACAGGATGCTGTGCTTGATGGATCATTGGCCTGACTCAGTATGGCACTACTTATGTTCTTATGGCTGTCTCAAAGAGCGTGTTTTTCCAATTACATCTAGTTTGTTGATTATGACCGTAGATTTCAGACTCGGGCCGCTTTTAGACGTGCAGCTGTGATCAGGCGCGGGATCGGCAAAACAGCCGCGGCACTGTTTTAGACGAACCGGAAGCGGAAGTTGTGCGCGTGATCCGGGGCCGCGCATTCTTTGCCGACCACGAGCGAACCACCCTGATCTCTCTGGGGTGACATACGCGGCCGGAAAAGAATGCGCGGCGCCGGATCACGCGCACAACTTCCGCTTTTGGTTTGTCTAAAACAGCGCCACGGCTGTTTCGCCGCTCCCGCGCCTGATCCAGCTGCACATCTAAAAGCGGCCTTGGACTTGGCCACTGTCATCCATGCCTTCATCACCTTGAGGCTGGACTATTGCAATGCACTCTACATGGGACTACCCATGGTGACAGTTCAGAGACTGCAGCTGGTGCAGAATGAGGCCACCCGTCTCTTGACAAGAATGGGTCGCCTTGAGCATATAACATCAGTTTTGTGCTCACTGCACTGGTTGCCTATAGTCTTCTGGACACTATTTAAGGTGTTGGTTCTTACCTATAAAGCTCTTCACAGCTTGGGCCCCACATATCTACAGGACCACCTCGCTCCCTGGGTCCTGGATCGTCCCCTGCGGCCAGCCACGGGTGCCCTCCTCGCAGTCACCTGGGTACGCCTGGTGGCAACAATGGGGATGACGTTCTTGGTGGCCACTCCACAGCTGTCGAACTCCCTCCTGGCCGATATCCACTTGTCCCTGGATCACCACTCCTTTCGGAAACGTTGCAAGACCCGGCTGTTTCAGCAGGCATTTGGTGAGTGGGTGGGGGGATGGGACTGCTTAGGACTTTTGTACTGTTCACTAAATATTGTTTTTATGCATTTTATATGTTTTTATGTATCTATGCAATTGTAAGCTGCCCTGTGGGGTATTAAATGTTTTTATAAATAAATAAATAAGTCCCCAGCTAATGTCTCTTAGATGCTTTTGAAAGTTCTACCATTAGTCCTGTTTATTTAATCATCAAAGCTGCTAATTTTAATTGTTTTAGACATAGGGTCTTTCCAGGGTTATACTAACTCTGAACTTGACCCATAAATCAGAGGGGGAAAAACCTAGTGAGTAGGTGACCTAGCTGGGCCTCATCTAGTCTGCAGTTTTGGTACTTAACTTGTTGAGTGAAGTGGATTGTTTGAGATGTCCAAAGGAACTAAAATGTGAAAATGCCCAGATATGGCTTCAAAACAGGATTATTATTTATTATTTATATGGCATAAGCAATGTGCCTGGTGCTGTACAATCATTAATTAAAGACAGGTCCCTACCCCAAGGTGCTTACAATCGAGGGAAGACAAGGAAGAGGGGGACAAAGGGAAAGAGAGAGAGACATTCAGCTGCAATGATGACAGTGTAAAGATGAAGTGTACATAATTTCAGGGCGTGAAATTTGCAGGTGCCATTAGGAAACTAAGGCTGGCGACTGGTTCAGGGGTGTAGTGGAGCAAGAACAGTTTAATATCAGGATAAAGTCTGGCGACTGAATCTCTTTTTTTGATCTGAAATTTCATGCCCTGCATAATTTCATTCCTTTATTTCTAATCCATCTATTGTGTAGCTGTGGTCACCTGCTCGTAACGTTCCATGTAAATCAATGGACAGTGGTGCAACTGGAGGGCACTCAGCCCCCTTGAAGACAGTATCGAGCCTCTATACCCAGTTCTTTTCTCACATGCCTCTGATCTGCACTATGTCTCCTCTTGACTGAGATACAACTTGGCCTCTTGCCAACTCTCTCTGTAACCTCAGCTGCAGACACGCATTGTGCTGCTGAGGGAGAGTGGATGGAAGAAGCAAGGCGTCTTCGCGTTATGTGAGGAAAATAACAGGCGTTGTCTGTGCATGTTCTTCCTGACACCTCCAGCACCTGCTTCGGCCTTCCTTGCATAAAGGATTAGCCTAAATGCAATGGTGAATGAATAATAGTTTGCTCCATGTAGTCTGCTGTTACAGTGATTGCACAAGGAGGATTGAGCAGTAGGATTTTCATGTGACCTTTTATACAACTGATTGGTGTGGTTTATTGTGCCTGAAAAATCCACTATAACATGTTGAGACACATTTAGTTTGACAATAATAGTGCTAGCACATGCATTATGCTGCTTCACCAAAATACAGTCCTTTCTGCTCCAGCAGGAGTTGTGAAGCTGCCCTGTTTATGGCTAGTTAGCAGAACTCTGAATAAACAGTCCTGACGAAATCTAATTTAGCATCATGATGAGACTAATACAGCCGCTGCCAACAATATTATAATGAAAGATTAGTCAGCCTTGCAAACTCAGATCCATAGCCTTTTCTGTTTTGGTGGAAGTGGTTCTTTGGGTTTGAATGCCCTGTTCCCATCATGTCAGTTGTCATTTTAATTTCAAGAAAAGACTGGCCAAGCATCTGCCAGGGATACTTTAGTGTAGGGTATCCTACCTTAGAGCAAGGAGTTGGACTAGATGACCCTTGAGGACCCTTCCAACTCTTCAGTTCTGCAATGCCAAGTCAGACCCAAAACAGGAAAGGGCTTATTATTTTCACGTGTGGGTGAAATGACATGCAAACATCTGATCCTGTGGGATATCCCTCATCTATGAGGGTGCAGTCTTGTGACATAAACCCATTTTGTGAGGCTTCTAGTAACTAGGAAAAACTTTATGAAAGTAGCTCATGAGACCTCGGGACTCAAACTGGCCTCAAGACACAAATCTTCTTTTGGCTTAACTGACCCTGCCTCCTCAGCCCACCACATTGCCCTTTTCAGGCTCTTTCAACTGAAAAGCTCATCACGCTTTACAGATCTATTTTACTAACTCTTATAAAGGTCCTGTAAGACAGGCTAGTGCTGCCAACATCATTTTACAGATATGAGATAGAGATACACAGGTTAGGGACTTAGCAAAATTCAAGCAGCAAGTCAGTGTCCAAACCAAAAAAAGTCCCAGTCAGGATTAATTCCTGGGTCTCAGCCAACAGTAACCATTAGGCCTTGGTATATTTCCATTTGGTAAGAGGAATTCCTTACGATACACCATGAGATTTGACAGTATTTGGTGTTCTCAGTGGAAGCCCTGGGGAGCTGGACTCTTGAAAATCTGGTCCCAGTGCGATATAAATAATAAAAATAAAATAATAATAATAATAATTAATTAATTAATAATAAATCTATATTCATGTCTTGAATGTGCGATGTGCACTCTAGGCTAATAATGATCTATCTCTCCTTTGCAGATAAAAGAACCGAGAAAGCATGTCTCTGGCTTCCTGGTTCAGGTGGAATGAGCCCCCAAATCGAATTTCCCAAAAAAACCCAACAGAAATGGTGGTGGAGACCCTTATGATGGAACTGGGGTGGCAAATCAAGGAGGCTGAGAAACAGCAACGGGAGAGAGAGAATGAGTACCGCAAGATAAAGACGGGTGTGGACTATGGTTGGCTGGTTAGTTACCCCAAACACAGCTATGACATCAGCCCAGGGGAGCGGCTGCAGCTAGAGGACTTGTGCACCAAAATACACCCCTCCTACTGTGGGCCCGTCATACTCAGGTATGGTGAAACAGAACTCCTGTGCTCTTCTGCAATATGAGAATGCAGGGGTGGAGGTACGGGGCAGTATTGCTCAGCACTGGAAGGATAGGATTTGGATCTGGGTAACCTGTGCTTTAATCCAGACCTTTAAAAGCAATTTTATTTATTTAATTAATTAAACAATTTTCTATCCCACCCCTCCTGCTCCAGGCAGCCCGGGGCAGCTCACATCATTAAACACACATAAAATCCAATACACAATAAGAGAAGGAAAACAGAACCAACCCTAACCCACCCACCCTATCCCCATCTCCCTCGCCAAAAGCCAGGCTGAACAGCCTGGTCTTGCACATATGGCGGAAGGAAGGGAGATCTGGGGCCAGCCGGGAGGAAGTGACACAGCCTAGATGCAGCCACCAAGAACATCCTCTCCATAGTGGCCCCTCAGACCACACGGGGGACCTTGAGAAGGGCACTTGCGGCGGACCACAGAGGTCGATCCAGGGTATGGGGAGTGAGGCAATCCCACAGGTAAGTCAGGCCAAGGCCATATAGAGCTTTATAGGTCAAAACCAACACCTTGAATTGGGCCCGGAAGACTATCAGCAGCCAGTGTAGAGCCCAAAGCACTGGTGTAATGTGCTCACGGCGGCCCAACCTCACAAGGAGATGTGCCACCGCATTCTGCACCAGCTGCAGTCTCCGAACTCATCATGGGTAGCCCCACATAGAGCACGTTGCAATAGTCCAATCTCGAGGTAATGAAAGCATGGATGATAGTAGCCAGGTCACTATATGAAACATACAGTTGAAGCCGTCGCACCAGATGTATTTGGTGGAACACACTCCTCGTCACAGCCCCCACCTGGAGATCCAGGCGGAGCTGAAGATCAAGGAGCACGCCCAGATTGCAAACCTGGGAAGCTGGGGCATGGGGGTGAATCCCATCAATAACGGGAGCCACCACATCCACTGCCTTTTAGTGAGAGGTGAGTCTAAAGCTGTTCTTGAAAAAAAAATCTGATTTTCCATTCTGAATAGGAAATTAGAAACAGGCTTTTGGGGGACTTTATACATTTAGCAGGCAATAAATATAAACTCCCAAAGGGTGATTACTCTCCATTTTACTTCTCTCCAGCTGCCAGGGTCCCAGAACCACTTGGGGTAGAGATATTTGTCCTCCTCTGTGAGGCATGTCTCAGTGATTATGTCAGAGGCTCCTCCATTCATTTCCGAGGGACTGCCAAGTACTTGCAGAATTGGAGAGTTTTTAGTTTAAATTGCAGGAAGCCAAATTTACTACCAGCTGGTTTTGCCAATAATGATCATCTTAAGCCAAATCCGGTAACAGTGAGAGTGAAATGGCACGGCTGTTGTCTGCTTGGAAACCATAGCCCTCAGAGGTTTTTGTAACCAAGAAGGTCCAGAGAGTTAAAGAGAAGCAGACATAAATCACACAATGACCTGGGTGTTTTAATCTTGCTGTGGAGCATTCAGCAGGGATCATCTGGCACATGCGGAATCATATGTGATCACAGCTTCCTGTGGTTGCAGTTGGTGAGCATTGGGGAAAGTTAGGGCCACCCAGTACAGATCTAGAATCAGTGTAAGGACATAACTGACCAAATGGTCCATCTTAGCCCAGCATTCTGTCTCCAACAATGGCCAGTGCTGGATGCTTGAATGGAGGTGTATGAGGAAAGGACTGGGCATCTATGGCATGAGCCATCCCCTGTTGTTGTTCTTGTTGTTGTTGTTATTATTATTATTATTATTATTATTATTAGCATTTGTATAGCGCCAGCTGTGTACCTGGCACTTTACAGAAAATAAGATAGACGCGGTCCTTGCCTACGACTTACAATCTAATTGACACGGAGGGGGGAGGCAAGGAGAGGGGACATAGGGAGAGACAAGGGAAAAGTAACATTCAAGCGGATGCGAAGTCTCAGGTGCACGTGCTTGACTTGGTTGCAGTTAGGCAGAAGTCTGCGGGGAGGGCAGACAGTAAATATTGAGAGAAAAGTTCTAACAGGCATTGGGAAAGGCGGCGAGGAAGAGGTGGGTTTTGAGGAGGGATTTGAAGGTGCAGCGGGAGGGGGCAAGGTGGATGTGGGCAGGGAGGGAGTTCCAGGCATGGGGGGCAGCAAGGGAGAAGG
>QEPC01004473.1:159298-199437 GCA_003113815.1 Sphenodon punctatus | reverse complement strand
GGGGGGGGGAATGGGGATAATTTCATGATCCCACATTTTTTGTAATCAGATGACCAGCAAAATTTTGTTAAAAGACATTCTGCTAAGAAAGTCCCTCTTCTCACACATACATAGTGCTGCTAAAACCAGCCTGATTGGATAGGGATGGACAGGCACGATTGAGGACCATGCCTACAGGCTCCTGATTGGTCAAAGAACTACAGGAAGTCCCACCCTACTTTCTGTTTCTATCCATGAAGAGGGGTGCCAACTGGAGAGCCTACAAGACAGAGGGTGTTAACAGATGTCCTCCTGAATGTCTGTCCCACCAGGGGAAGGGAGAGGGCTTTCCCCGACTGGGCAAGCTCCAGATTCAGGAACAAAATTTCCACGGTCAGGGATGGGAGGGTGGAGAAAAAAGTGCGGCCGCCCGGCCACATCACCATGCTCCCGGCATTGCCCCAACATGATGGGCAGCCAGTTCCGGCCACTTCAGCCCAGCTGATGGGCCCGACCTGTGACTCACTTTGGTCTGGGTCCAGCGCCACCCTGGGCGGGGTTTGTTCCGGACCCACATCTGACAGGCCCGGAACAAATGTACAGACAGGATGCTAGCCTGGACAGGCCAAAGCAGGCCTAACTGGGCTAGTGTCATGTCTGCTAACACCTGGCTGCAGACCAGCAAAAATTGACCAGAGCCTGACATCGGCTCATGTACTTGAGGTTAGAACCTCACGCTTTTAGCCTCTCTCATGTAGTTGCCATAAGTGTTTGATAGCAAAAGACTTTCACATAACATAATTTAGGGCAGTGGTTTTCAAGCTTTTTGCCTGTGTAGTCCTATTTTGAGGCTTAAATATAATTTTGTGACCCCCAGATGACATGTCCCTATCTGAGGTTCTGCCCTGCAGTTTGGGAACCTCTAATCTAAAGAACCTCTAATCAACCACTGGGCAAGAGTTAACTCTTGGGGGTTTGTAAAGGAAGGACAAACCTGCTCCCTAGTGTAACACTGCAGACCCATGTTTCCCAAACTCTGTCTGCATCACCCCCATTTTGAGACTTGCATATAATTCCAGGACAACAGCAAAGTCCTGTAAAGTATATCGAATAGCCGCTGGGATCATTGTTCTCTCTCATTTCTATTGCACATCCAGCGATCAGAGTGCTTTACAATCCTTATCCAGTTCCCCTTCACAACAACCCTGTGAAACAGGTCTTAATTAACAACTATATGTGTCCCACACCTTAGATAAAAGGGGTTGCTTGATCCCTTTTAAACAATAGGCTGTAGGCAGGGTTGAGGCCTAGCCTCTAGCCCTCTACTATAAATTGGACTCTCAGCAGCAAGAGCCCCTTCTCGAGCAGCGAGACCTCAGGTGGAGTGAGACCCAGACAGAGTGAGCAGAGTTTGGCTACTGTGAGTTGGGCTACAGGGAGAGGAGACTCGGGGGTAAACTAGGCTGTAATAAGCCCAAGGGCACCACATACTTGGGAAGCTAATTACACATTTCTTTTTTTTTAAATTGAAAGAGTAATAAGGTAAATAGTGAAATGAAGGTAGAAGTCCAGCAGCAGGGTGGGGGCTATCCAGTTTTTTGCACCCAGTGTAACAGGCATGATTATCTTCCTCTTGGGGAGAGGTTGTATGGGTGTTAACAAATGTGACAAAGGCCCAGTTTGGCCGCACGTTTATTCTGACCTGCCAGATGCACACCCGGTTCAGACCCCAGCGGAGTAGGCAGCTGGGTCAGAAACGTGGGCCCAGAAGGAACCAGACCCACAGTCCAAACCCAGGAGCTGTGGACCAGAGCAGTCTGAACTGGGCAGGCACGCTCACCCAGCCCCACATGGGGGGTTGCCATGGCAGCCTGTTGTTGAGAGCCATGGCTGCCCGTTATGGCAGGACACTGGCAATGGCGCAGGGGCGGAGCTGCTCCCCCCACCTCCCCTTCCAGCTCAGGCCACGGGAGCGTGTGTTCTGTTCCTGAGCTGACCTGACACTGCATGTGTGCAGTTGGTGCAAAGCGCTCCTGGCTCTCAAAGAAAGAGTGCAGTCCGGAGGCTGGAGTGGCTGAGCTGGAGGAGCTGAGGTAGATTGAGACATTTATGGATGAGACCTTCTGGCACACAATAAAGCAGTCCCACTGCCGCTGTTGCAGTCCACATGCTGTGTTAGAGGATAAAGGTCCTGGGGAAAGAGGGTATCAACCTGCTATGGTGGCAAATGATCCTATAACTGGGACCTGCCTTTCAGATGTTGTCATAGCATCCTCTTGCACCAAGGCATACATCTCCGGGGTGTGTGTGTGTGTGTGTGTGTGTGTGCAGGAGGGTGGTAATAGGATAGCCGTGGTAGTTAGCAATTGGATTATTATTTGGTGCAAAGGTAGCAGAGCTCACATGCCATGTAGAATTCTAGAGAATGCTGGGGAGGAACTGGTTGTGGTACATGTGGGTACCAATGACATAGGAAGATGTAGGAGGGAGGTTCTGGAGGCTAAACTTAGGCTTCTAGGTAGGAGACTGAAGTCTATAACCTCCAGGCTAGCAGGCTCAGAAATGCTCCCAGTTCCATGCGCAGGACCCCAGAGGCAGGCTGAGCTCCAGAGTCTCAATGTGTGGATGAGATGATGGTGCAGGGAGGAGGGCTTTAGATTCATTAGGAACTGGGGAACCTTTTGGGGAAGGAGACAAGATGGGCTCCACCTTAACCAGAACAGAATCTGGCTGCTGGTACTAAAAATTAAAAAGGAGATAGAGCAGTTTTAAACTTGAATCCAGGGGAAAGCTGTCAGATGCTGAGGAGCACATGGTTTGGGTGAAGGCATCTCCAAAGAATGCCAGCTCATAGTTGTTGAATGCATGGGCTGAGCAGCACTGTTTATAAAACAGCCCCCCAAAAGGAGTTTGGTAAATAAGTTATAGGCTGTTGTACATGATCCTAATACCGGCATTAACCCCTCTAAATCTGGAATGTAGTTGATCACTTCAATTGCCATGCTGGCTTAAATCACTTCCGCTTCCTGGTTTTTAACTTGTTTCCTGATTTTATTTTATTTTATTTTATTTATTAAACATATTTGTATCCTGCCCCTCTCATCAAATGGTGACTCGGGGCAGCTAACAATCAATAGTAAAACCCAATATATAAAACTATATAAAACAGTCAAGAAAAAAACAATTCATAAATATTTAAAACACAATAATCAGCATAAAATCAGCACTGTGCAAAAAACAATTTTCCAACCCAAAACCTGCCTAAGCCACCCGCTCCCCCAGAGCAAATGCCTGGTGGAAAAGCCAGGTTTTACATTGCCAGCGAAAGGCAAGGAGATCTGGGCTAAGGCGAATCTCCACCAGGAGGGCATTCCACAGCGACGGAGCAGCTGCCGAGAACACCCACCTGTCAGTCTGGAGCCACTGGTAACGCGGGACTTCCAGGAGGGCGCTCATTGGCAACAGCAAGGGCCGCCCTGGGGCCGAGGCCGTCCCTTAGATAAGAGGGGCCCAGGCTGTGTAGGGCTTTAAAGATCAAAACCAGCACCTTGAATTGGGCCCAGAAGACAATAGGCAGCCAGTGCGATGCCTGGAGCACTGGTTTAATATGCTCCCTGCAGCCTGTCCCAGTAAGTAGATGAGCTGCCGCATTTTGCACCACTTGCAGTCTCCAGACCGTCACCAAGGGAAGCCCCACGTAGAGCGCATTACAGTTGTCCAGCCTCGAGGTGACAAATGCACGGGTGACAGTGGCAAGATCAGAGTCTGAGACATATGGGCGGAGCCTCTTCACCAGGCGTAATTGGGGAAAGGCGTCCCTGGCCACAGTCAACACCTCAAGAGCACCCCTAGGCTCCGCACATAAGAAGACAACGGAGGGCAGATTCCCCCAATAATGGGAGTTCCCTCTCCCACAGATCACCGACCCCGCCCACCAACAATCACCTCTGTCTTGTCGGGATTGAGTTTCAATCTGCTCAACCTCATCCAGTCCTCCACAGCAGCCAAACACCAGGACAGCAACAAAACTGAAGGGCCGAGTTCGGTTTAAAAAGAAAGGTACAGCTGGGTGTCATCAGCATATTGGTGGCAACGAACCCCCCAACTGCGCACCACCTCCCCTAGCACCTGGATACATTGAATAAGAGAGGGGACAGAATCGAACCCTGCAGGACCCCCACACAGGAGGCCCCAGGGGACGATGTGCAGTCCCCTAGTACCACCCGCTGAGACCTATCTGCTAGGTAAGGACGGAACCACTGTAAAACGGTACCATCCACCTCAGCCAGGTCCCACAGACGAGTCACCAGCATCTCATGATTCATGGTATCAAAAGCCGCTGATAGATTTAGTAGAACCAGCAGCTTCATACGACCCTTATCTAGCTCCACTAGGAGGTCGTCGACCAAGGCTACAAGTGCAGTATGGGTGTCATAATGTGGATGAAAGCCAAACTGCAAGGGATCAAGAAAGCCAGTGCCATCAAGATGTACCTGTAGCTGTCAGGCCACTGCCTGTTCAGTAACCTTCATAGAGACAAGCCAGTAGCTCACCAGGGCACCCATGTCAAGCGATGGTTTCCTGAGAAGGGGCTGGACCACAGTCCAGCACTCAGCGTGATTTTCAAGGATTTATCTACTTTCGCATGAAATAATACCAGATTAGTGATTGGGTGAATGACTAGTCCAGTATTAAGCCACTCCAACATAGAGATTGACAGGTGGAGTTTTTACATCCCCTCTACCTAACATCTCTATGGTATTCTGCAGTCTCGGGTGGCAAAATGTCATGGGTGGGGATTTACAGCAGAGAAGGCTGCAACAAAATGCTACCCGTGCTGCCTCCTAATCCACTCTGACCCTGCAGCTGAGGGAATCTATCACAACCATCAGCTCCAGGGAATCCATGACAAGAAGTGACAGCAAGGACGTTGGGAGGAGAGAGGGCTCACAGCTGCCCACACAGCACCCAGAAATCAGAGCAGAAGGCAGCTCTGAAATTCCTGTGCTGTCTGTGGCAGAATTCAGTTCTTTTTGGAACTCCCTTGTCTCAGTTTTCTACACAAATACAGAGTCTCCTCTGGAAATTTACATCCCGGTTAATTAATGACAAGAGCGATGCACTAGCAGAGGTATTCTCCTCTCGGTCAGAGTTCCCCAAGGCGCTATAATTCAAGCAAGCTGCACCATGGGATTGATGCAGTCCTCCTTGTGACTCATATCAGAATAAGCGTTTACACTGCCAATCCAATCCAGTGATTATTCTGGAGTATTAATGATTGTATAAACACAACCCTGGAATGGCAATTCTAGAATTACAGCTACTTCGGAATAGCTCTGCACATTTAAGAACAGCCACTGTGTTCTAGAAGGCACTATGGCTGCGATACCCACTGCAGAGCAACTGCTCTGCTTCCCCATGCTCCCTGGAGGGACTGTGTAATACTTTACTGCTGGCCTACAACAGCAACTAATTACTAGGGGTGGGAAGTTCGGTTGCCCCGGTATCCGATACTGCCGGTATTTTGCTGTACCGGCAGTATCGGAATAATCTGGTTATTGGGGTACCGGTGCCGGTTCCCCCGTGTCAGATTTGTTTACATTGCGGCCATTGAAATTAATGGCCGCAATGTAAAATAAAGAAAGGGGGGGGGGAAATTCCCTCCTCCTGTCCAGGCTGTGCGGGTGGAAGGGAGGACACCCCCCACCCACCCNGGGGGGGTGTTAAACCACCCCCCACCACAGGGATCACCCTAGTACCTGCTGGTGCGGACTTTGGGTTGCCGCCCCCGCCGGCATGGTGGCGGCACGGAGCCCACACTAGCAGGGACTTTGGCTAAAAAAAATGTTTTTAAAAATCCAGGCTGGGCAGGGTGGGTGGGGGCTGACCCCCCTTCCACCCACGCAGCCTGGACGGGGGAAGGAAAGTGGATTTTTGTTTTTTTCCCATTGATTTCAGTGGGGACAGTTCCCCATTGAAATCAATGGGAAAATACCGGTATGCGGGTTCTAATCCGGTAAACCGGATTTTTGGGAACCGGTATCCAGTAAAACCGGTATCCATTTTTTTGGGTGAAGTCCCACCCCTTCTAATTACACTGCCACCTGAAACAGCCAAGTTATGCTTGCCAGAAAGTAGAGAAGTGGAGGCAAAGATGAGCTCTGTCCAATCTACACCCACCCATCTACTCACTAGGGAAGATGCAAGCAGGTGAATATCTGTACTTCCTCCTTTTTACCTAGACCCACGGTACAAGTCAATAACACAGACGTCTCCTACTGCTGTCTCGTCACCGCAGGGCCCCTTGGCTTACCGAGGGGCTGCGGTGTATGAAGCAGGCAGGTAGGCGACTAGAGCGATGCTGGCATCGGACTCGTGCCGAATCTGACCGACTTCTCCGTAGGGCCCATTTGCGGTCCTATGTTGAGGCTGTGAGGACGGCAAAGAAAGAGTTCTTTGCTGCCCTCATAGCATCTGCAAAGTCACGTCCAGCGCAGTTGTTCCGGGTGGTGCGGGGGCTGGTCAGTCTGGGCTCCCTCCGCCTGGACGGGGACTTGTCCCAGGCCCGCTGTGAGGAGTTTGCCATCTACTTTGCAGACAAGATTGCTCGGATCCGGAGCAACTTCGACACTGGATTAGGGGCAGAAGAGGTTAAGCATGAGGCTATGGAGGTCCCGTCTGGTCCAGCTTCTTGGGATGAGTTTCAGGAAGTGACGCCAGCTGATGCTGTGGGTGTTCTGGGGTCTGTTAGAGCCACCAGTTGTGATTTAGATCCATACCCGTCCTGGTTGGTGAAGGCCTCCAAGGCGACGTTGGGGACGGTGCTGGCGAGGGTAATCAACGCGTCCCTTCAGCAGGGAAGGCTGCCCCCCAGTCTTAAGGAGGCCATGGTGTGCCCCCTGCTGAAGAAGCTATCTTTGGATGTGGACGCACTCATCATCAGCTACTGACCTGTCTCTAATCTTCCCTTTTTAGGGAAGGTTATTGAATGGGCGGTGGCACTGCAGCCCCAGGTGCATCTTGATGACATCGGTTTCCTTGACCCATTTCAATCTGGGTTCTGCCCTGGCTATGGTACACAGACGGCATTGGTGGCCTTGGCAGATGATCTCCGCTGGGAGATGGACACAGGACTCTCAACATTTTTGGTCCTGCTAGATCTCTCGGCTGCTTTTGATACAGTGGACCATGGATTGCTGTTGAGATGATTGCGAGCCCTGGGGTGTGTGGACGGGACTGTCCTTGAGTGGTTCCGCTCATTCCTCTCATGGAGAAGCCAGCGGGTTGTCCTAAGGTCTGAATCATCTAGCCTCCAGGCCCCGGAATGTGGCATTCTGCAAGGTTCCATTCTGTCTCCATTATTGTTTAATGCAGCCCTTGGGGGAGATCGTGAGAGGGTTTGGTGTGCGTTGCCACCAATATGCTGATGACACCCAGTTTTACCTCTTTTTTCAACTGACCCAGGTCCTGCCGTCTCAGTACTGTCCCAATGTTTGAGGCCATGGTGGATTGGTTATGGCAGAGCCCAGCAAGAAATTATAGACCTAATTGGAGACTTGAAGACTGGAAAGGCCCCGGGTGCAGACTTTATTCCCCCTGAACTCTTGAAGGCTAAGCCTGAATGGTGGTCTAAAGTGCTAGCTCCACTATTTACATTTATTAATAATACAGGAACTCTTCCTAGTAGTTGGCAAAATACGTAGTGTGATAATCTCAATCCTTAAGAAAGGAGATCCTAACAACCCTCAAAACTACAGGCCCATAAGTCTTCTGTGCTTAATTTCTAAATTGTATTCAAAATATCTTCTTAGGATATTGTTGAATTGGCAGGAAGCCCAGAATGTAATGGAACCAGAACAAGCAGGTTTTAGAGAGGGGCAATCTACAGTTGACCAGATTTTTATTATTGCCCAGTTGATTCATAAATATACAAAGCAGACCAAGATCTCATCACTTGATATGTGTTTTGTGGATCTTCAGACGGCATTTGATTCTATTAGTAGAGAAAGCTTATGGCGGGAGCTAAGTACTACAATTGACCGTCGACTCCTGTATTTAATAATAAAACTATATACGAACAATACCCTTCAAGTTTGGTATTCACATGAACAGGAATTAACGTGGAAACTTAGGGTGAATATAGGAGTTAGACAAGGATGTATCTTGGCTCCCGCCTTTTTTAATCTATATCTAAATGATGTTGTTCCAGCTATGAAAAGGAAGAATATCATCCCCCTAAATTGGGGCAGTAGGCAATTATCCATACTTTTATATGCTGATGACACCATTCTGATCTCCACTACGCAGGTCGGTTAGAGGAGGAATATGTAAGGTTTTGCCCTATTCTGCAGTCAAGAGAGTTTATTGATAAACTACTCTAAGACCAAAATTCTGGTAGCAGGGGCTAAAAAGAAAAAAATCCATTGATCAATGGATCATCATGATATAGAGCAAATTAATTACTTCAAATATCTGGGTGTGATTATTGCTGCATCCTTGAGCTGGAAGCATCATTACGAGGCATTAGTAAATCAAGTCTCCAGCACCCTGCAGCCTATTATAAGTTATTACTTTTCAAAAGGGGGCAAGTTGGTTCTGCAGGCCCTCTGATTATTTAGAGCTAAAATTGTTCCCAAAGTTTTATATGATATACCAATCTGGGGATGTAATTTCTTGGATCAGTTGGAAAAACTCTAGAATAAACTCCTTTGTTCCATTTTGGGAGTTCCGAAATGTACTCCGCAAGTACAGTACTCAGCAGGGCAGAAACCTTCTCTAAATCTATGGAGTCCCAGGCCTTATTTGCGATATTAAGCTACTGGCTGAAGCTATCAATGGACTACCCAGAAAGAAATACTCTAGTTAAGGAGATCTGGAGAAATGAACCGCATGGCACCTGGGGAGCAATTGTTGAAAGCGAACTGCAAAAGTTGGGTTTCTCAAAAGAATATCTATTGCCATATGGGTTTAAGGCAGCGTGCCAATTATTAAAAAAACATGTATTAGATCAGGAGGGCCAGAACGAGTTGGCACTATTATCAGCCCAAAAAGTAGCCCCAGATTTCCATAAGATTAAGCTTCAAAATAGTGTGTCAAACTATTTGATTAATTGGTTGGATTGGAAGACAAGAGATGCCTTAACTTAATTGTTTCGCCTAAATGTCTTCCCTTTGGCAATTCTTGAGGGATGATATAGAGGGATACCCTATAACACTCGAATATGTCTATCCTGCAAGTATGGTGCAATTGAAACACTCTCCCATATTATTTTTGAATGTGGAGAGTGAGGTATCTTAGTAGTTCCATTCAACGTTGCCCTTTGTGGCAACAGAATGTTGCCTCGGTGAAACTGTTTAATGGCGGAGATTCAGTACAATCTAAACAGGTTGCTAGGTATTGTATGCACATTTTGAGGTACAAGAGTACTTCCTCTAAGCTCTAGTTCTCATTTATGTTCATTAGGGCGAGCCCCTGTTAGCAGGGGTGTGCTACTTACGTAGTTAGTAGCATTAAATATTAGGATGGTCTGTATACCTCAACAGGTGAAGTTTTGTGAATTTTTTATTTTATGCCTAATACTGGGAGGGATACTTTGTATACTGTTTTCTTATTTGGACTGTGTTAACGTTATTGGTATCCTAACCTGTTTTAAAATGCCATGGTGTTGTAGCCTGTGGTTGTTTTATAATTATTGTCAAATGACCCAACGGGTTGTGACAAATAAAATTATTCTATTCTATTCTATGGCAGAGCAGACTGAAGCTCAATCTTGATAAGACGGAGGTGATGGTGGTGGGTAGGGCGAAGGAGGTATTGGCTCCCCTCGTAGAAGGGGTCCGCCCTCCCGTAGCCCAGCAGGTTCAGAGTCTGGGGGTATTGTTGGACTCAGATCTCCGCCTGGATCGGCAGGTGGAGGCTGCGTCCATATGTCTCCACACCTGGCCTGGCCACCATTATCCATGCCTTCATCACCTCGAGGCTGGACTACTGCAATGCGCTCTACGTGGGGCTTCCCTTGACGCTGGTTCGGAGGCTACAGCTAGTGCAGAATGTGGCGGCTCATCTCCTTACGGAGATGAGCCGGCGGGAGCACATTACCCCCGTGCTCTGCACACTGCACTGGCTCCCTATAGTGTACCGAGCCAGATTCAAGGTGTTGGTTTTGGCCTATAAGGCCTTACACGGTCTTGGCCCTTCATCCCTCAGGGACCACCTCACCCTCTGTGCCCCAAAACAACCCCTGCGGTCCACCAGGGGCACCTTCTTGTAAAACGGGGGGCCACAATGGAGAGGGTGTTCTTGATGGCCATACTGCAATTGTGGAACTCCCTCCTGGAGGAAGCCCATCTGGCCCCAAGTTTGTTGGCCTTCCGCCAGGCCTGAAAAACCTGGCTGTTCTCCCAGGCCTTTGGAGGAAGGGAGGGTGGATTGGGATAATTAAAATGTGTGTGTGTGTGTGTGTGGGGAGGAGGTAGAGTGGGGTGTTTTAAATGGGGTTTTATTTAAATGTTTTTTATTGTTTTATTATTGTTTTTATGTTGTACGCCACCCCGAGATGCCATCCTCGCTGGCCTTCCCCGCTCTCACCTTGCTTCCCTCATCTCTGTTCAACACTCTGCTGCCAGAATCATCCACCTAGCCCATCACTTTGACCATGTGCAGCCTCTCCTCTCCTCTCTCCACTGGCTCCCCCTTCCTGAGCATATTCTGCACAAGCTCCTCATCTTCACCTACAAAGTCCTTCATAACTTTGCTCCCCCTTCTCTGCTCTGATCTCCCTCCGAACCTCTGTTTGAGCACTCTGCTCCTCTTTCATCTCCTCCCTCACCCTCCCACGCCTCCCCTGATCCTCCAACCACCTTCAGCCCGTCTTCCTCACTACCCTGCACACCTGGAACTCCCTGCCTGCCCTCGTCCGCCTTACCCCCACCCTCCACACCTTCAAGTCACTCCTCAAAACCCACCTCTTCTGCTCCACCTTTCCTAACTCCTGCTAATCACCCCCACCCAGGATTATCCCCTACTGGTTAGGTACAAACTCCTATTTACTGTAACCAAGCCAAGAACGTGTACCTGAGTTCTTGCATCCTCGTGAACGTTGCATCCCTTGTCTCTCCCTCTGTTCCCCCTTCCCTGTCTCCCCTCCCTCTGTCTTTAGATTGTAAACTCTCGGGCAGGGACCGTGTCTATTTTATTCTCTGTAAAGCGCCAGGTACATTTCTGGCGCTATATATAAATGCTTATAATAATAAACAAACAAATAAATAAAAATAAATAAATGTAGCAATTCGTACTCTCTACGAGTGTTTAATTTACATCAAAATTAAGTTCAAGAAAAAACAATTGTGCCATTTTGTGCTTTTATTCTATTGCTTGTGTTTTGTTATGTAACAAAATTTTGAAGCAAAGCTATGAAGTACAACTCCTCTCCCATTTTTTAAAAAATTCATTTTTAATTAAAGCAGTGTCAGAATTAAATTCATATACATCCCATTGAAACCAGCAGATGTTCCAGTGTCCAACTTAGCATTTAAATATCAAAGGAAGCAGGCAAGAATATACAAATAGATCAGAAGAGAGAACATTCACCCACCAAAATATACGCACATCCTTCCCCTTCCACATAGTGAATGGGTGAGTGTGCAGATGCTCAGATTTAACAAGACGGTCGATTAACAGTAAAGGATCAGAAATTTTCTAAAACTAAGGCCCTTTTCACGAGACACCCCCACACAACACACACGCGGGTGCCTGCGGGGGAGTCTTGTGTGACTGCCGTGGCGGGGGTGCACGCACACTCCCCCCATCACCCACGCGTGGAGCCCTCAGCCAAAACGGACCACAGTGAATGGGGGATGGGTGCGCAGCCATCACATGGACACACCCCCATCTCCACTTACGAAGTCATCCCCGTTTTGGCCAGTAGCTCTGTGCGTTGGAGATGGATGGAGCGCGGGAGCACGCACGCACCGCCACCCACCTGCCACAGCGGTCACATGGGACTCCCCCACCCATGGCACCCACGTGTGCGTTGCATGGGGGCTTCTCGTGTGAAAAGGGCCGGGGATGGCTCCGTGCATGGAGATGGGGGGGTGTCCGTGACAGCCGCCCACACGCTGCACACCCACCGTGCCGTACACCCACCCACCCACCCCCAGCGCAGCCCATTTTAAAAGGGCCTACGTGATTTACCGGCGTAACCCAGAATTTAAACTTCAAAACATTTTTTGCTCTTGCCTGGCCGTCACTGATCTGTGGACTGTGTCCCCGAGTTTACTCGTAAGGTCGCACCAGGATGCCCCACTGCAGTGAGCATTGCATATACAGGGCTTAGTCAAGCATCTGAAATCTTTGAAGGGTCAGGGCCTTTACAAACACAACAGGAAGAGTGGAAGAAATTGATGTAACATGCCAGCAGAGTAAACTAGAGGAGGGTTTCATCAAGCATTACGTTTGTTACCATCAGGAGTTGTTATTTTTGTTTACACAAAAATGAACAGCAAGCTAGACCTAAAATGACTCGCCAGAAATGGGGGAGGGGATATCAAGAGCCCAGTGCTCATTCCGGCACCTAAACATAATGGTTCCATTTTGACAAGAGTTGAGTTTTGTATCTGCTCCTTTGCAATGAGGTACCAGAGATAAGAACTGGGCTTCCTACTTAAGTTGTGTTCTTTAAACTAGTTGGGGGGTTTTGTGTGGTTTTTTTAAACTCAGGAGTAGATTTTGTCTGCTTTTTCTTAATGGAAGAGGGCACAAAGAACTTCTCAATCATACAATAAAAATTGGATAAATATCATCTGGAGAAAGAAGAAAATGCCCTCAGTAAGCAATACATTGCTTTACAGACCCAGACCCTTGTTCAGTTTCACAGAGAAAAACAAAGATGTAGTCTGGTTTTTGTTTTTAAAAAGAAAAGTCTGTACTATTTACCAATGGACAGGACGCCCTCTGCTGATAGGCTATGGGAATTTCACCAAATGGGATTTTCTCTTTTTTACACCAGCAGCATGCTTTTAGATTATAAATGGCATAAAGAATAAATTATTGCCTCCATGTGGCATATGGCAGTTCAGTTTAATCATTCCAAAACTCTGTACTTGCTTCTGTATCGTGATATATTTTTCTAAGGCAAAGTAATAATATTGTTCCCAAACACAATTCTTGGTTATACGCACTTCAATAGTTCACCTTGTAGATTCCTGTAAATCTTTACAAAAATCCTGTAACTTTGAAAAGACCCTACTACTAAAATAGTTTAGCTTAGTTTATTGCGGCTGAAGCCAAAAAGACATACAACACATAACAGAATTTAAAACCAAAAGAAATCATTCATAAAAGCGATAAATACAAATAATTGAAACTAGCACCACTAAATATACTAAGATACAGAACATAATATAGTAATTACAAGAAATCACACAGAGACCAGACAAGGATCACTCGATGTTACTGGACAAAACTTCTTAGACTGCAAGAAAAGAGTTCGTTTAGCTAAGGCTGCTACAAAAAAGTGGGCTACCGCCAAGGTGATGGATGGCTCAACATCAGCCAAAACCTGAATGGCTAAATTATGGTCAGTGCGGTCAGAGAATCTACGGAGAACATCTGCCAGATACCTGCCGCGTATGTCATCGTACAGATGACAATTGGTTAAAATATGGGAAACAGTCTCCACTTGCTGCTGATCAAACGGACAAAGCCTGTCCGCAAAATTTACCCCGATAATGACCTTCCAAAACCGCTGTCGGCAAAGCATTTAGACGGGCACACATAATCATATGCTTACCCCTGGGTGAGATGGACGAAAGCAAGTAAGCAGACAGGTAAGGTCGAGGCTTTATGTAGGGTAGGTAATCGGCCAGGTGGGGAGATCTAATTGCTGCCATTTCCTCCTGGACATCTCTATCCTCCAACCTAAACTTAAGATCCCTCAAGACCACGGCCAACTCTTTCCCAGTCCAATAGTCGGGATGAAAACCCCTGGTGAAGAAAGAGCTCCATGACCTGACACCAGGTACTCTTAAATGGGTCATTCCTCCAATAGGACACCAAACCCTGGGTTTGCAGGATCTTATGCTTAGCCCAAAATCTTAGAACATTCAACCACACCATAGTCAACCACCTATACTGTCCTACCTCTGACCTAATTGCTGCAAATGGAGTGGCACAGGGAATCCTCAAAACCCTTTGAATGAAACAGGCCTGGACACTGTTCAATTCAGTTAGCTTAGGCTGAAGGTAGCGGGTCCCTATTTCCTCCCCATATAACAGCTGGGCACGAACTTTTGCATTTAGGATCTTAAGTGCTGGGAGTACCGCCCTTCTCCCGGACCTGTTAAACAGTCTAGACACAGAAAGGGCGGATCCCCTTGCTACTAACAGAGTCCTATCCAGATGCCCTTTCCAGGATTCACTCACTTGAAAAAGTAAGCCCAGATACTGGAAGAATTTGACCTGGGCAACATCGTGTCCACCAATGGCCCACCGATGGATTTTGCGGGATTTGGAGAAAACCATGATTTTCGACTTGTCATGGTTAATCTCCAACACTATTAAAATATGAAACTGAAGAGTTAAATCCTGCTCCTCACCCTTAACACTGCCAGTTTATTACTGCCTACTAACTGTAGTTTGCCCATTTTTTTCTGTAATGGAATGCTTTTCTATTTTATTTATTAAGAGCCAGGATTTCAAGAGCTCAGCTTCTGCTTTAGCACCTAACTTAAGTGGCTAGACTTTTTAAAAAATGCACGGGGGGAGTTCTTTTGAAATCCTCCACACAAATTGGGATTAGCTAAGAATTTGAAAATGCAACACCCCACCCCCCCCAAGTGATTGCTATCATATAGAACATAGCATTACTCAGCCGTAAGTTCCAATTTCAGACGCCTAAAGAATAGTTCTATGTAGCTCAAAGGCTTACATACTCTCACCAACAGAAGTTAATCCAATAAAAGGTATCATCTGTATTACTGTGTCCCATGTCCTCAAATATACAGACACAACTTCAAAAAGAATCTCTCTCTTGGGAACAGTCAGTATTATATACATGGTTTTCGTATAATTGTAGAGATGACAAAGACCGTGTTAAATTTATTTTTAAATGAATATCAAATAACTAGCATGCAGCCTCTGTAGTGAGTAAAGCTGTCATATATGCACTGGGTTGCAGTACAGTGGAAAGCCAAGAAAGTAGGACCAATTTTGAACTTGTAGGACAAAGTAGGCTAGACCAAAACCAGTGGAAAAGTAAACCACTGGGGCATGTTTTACACATAAATGTGAAAGCTTCTGATTTCCCTATGCCCCTAAACTTCCCCAAAAGGAAAGTTTACCCTTGTATGTGATGTGGCTGAATGAAACTGCAGTTGGAAAGGTGCTACTGGTTTCTGAAATCAGGCTTAGAATTAGAAATACTCTTCAGCTCAGCCTTAAGGCTGTAGTGTTCAGTGTTGCTCCATAATATCTTGCAATTTTAATCCTTATTTTAAAGATAAGAAAATGGAAAATTTCCTTTATTGTATAGATCATGCTAGCTAGGAAAGGACCTAGATTTGCTGACATCCTACCTCCATGCATACTCTCACTTTTCTTTCAGTGATGCATCCCAAATAAAGAGAGTGCTGACACACAGACATAAGTGACAGTATTTACGCATGAAACATGCTTTGAGATTCTGGGATGAAAAGTGCTCTGTAAACTCCAGTGGTTTAGAAAGCTGGTGTATACGTAAGGTTTCACAAAGCAGCGAATTTAAACACAAGTCTCTGTGGAAGAATACAGTGTCTATCCTTGCTGTAATCCTTAATGCCCACGGGGGTGGGGGGCAGACCTACAGTGCAGGTGATCCACTTGAGCCAGGTGTCTACCAGAACCCCTCCTGCTGCTCTGATGCTACAGGCCAGGGCCCCTGCCAGCTCTAGTGCACCCTAGTAACTGGGCTCAGGGGTAGAGAGAAGCACTTCCCTTTAGAGAGAGCCTTCTATGCCACACATAGGGAACTTTCCTAGCCTGCCTCCTCCCTGAAGAGCTGGTCCTTCCGTCCTCCCCAGCAGTGATCTTTGAGTAGCTGGTCCCCCTCCCCATACCATGATCTACTGGAGACTAGTTTGTGATCACTCTTCGACACTGCAGCCGTAAGGTGTCCAATGTCATGGTACCGTAGGTCAAACTCAGACCCATGTGTTACATTTTTCTTTGGGTTTCTTTTCTCTTAATCCAAGGCCCATGTGTCCTGCTATCACTTTACATATAAAACTGCTACTGAAGTCTCTGATCTTTATAATAAAATTGAGGTTCCCAACCAGAGAATCCAAAGTGCAGTGCTGCAATCTGTACTGGAACTACTGCTAATTGATACACTTTCCATGTCTTTGCTGCTGCCTGGAGTTATAGGATTATACTCAACTCTCAAAATGTGGCCCACAGGTAAAACTTTGCTGGAACCACTGCTATAAAATCTACGTAACTTTAAGAATGACTAGAAATCATATTATGTGGCAACGGACACAGAAGCATTCCCCAGTGCTGAACATCTAAGAATGACCTGCGCCAAAGGAGGATTCTTTTCTGCTTCACAAGAAAAAATATTCACCCAACATTTTTATTACTCCAGAATAGTTTAATCAAACTTGATATCAAGCTGGACACAAGATAATAAACAGCTATGAGACAGATCATGTCTCACACTTGGAGGAAAAAAAGCATAGTGATGAATTAATGTTAAAAAAGATACTATTTGTTTTTGTAGACTATGTTCTATTTACAAAGAGTAGTTTTGCTCTTTAGAACAAATAAAATCAACACTAAAAAAGGATATATACAGATCCATCTCATTTTTAAACAGATGATGTGCAAGTACTCTGCTTTTTCTTAAACTACGAGAAATGAAGACAACTGATATTAAGAGAGCCCTCTGCATGCAGTAATGGATGTGTTAAACATACTGAAGTGCAATAATGTTGGTTGACTTCAGCCCAAGTAACACATTTTAAGGATTCAGACAACAATACACTCTGGATAGTAAGTTTAGGATCTCAAAAAAGGGGCATGGATCTTCATTAACAAACTGTCAGTTGGAAAGGACATGTCGATTGTCTTCACAGCTGGAGAGTCTGAACTTGCCACATAGGGTGCCCTTGTCCCTGAGTATCCTGTGTGCACTGTGCTAGGCATGATTGCCGACTGGCTTGGGAGACATAAAAGTCCTTGCTCTGCCCACTACAAGGCTGAGTTCAGGAAATCGAGGAGTTCAGCACGGTTTCGGTCCCTCTGGAAGGGAGAAAGGCAGTTCTTGTAAATCACTTGTTTGTTCTGAGAATAATGTTTTCAAAGGTCAGTCTGACTTTTTTGCTACACAGAAATCTGTTGTAAGTCATCACTTAAGGGACTGGCAAAAAAAAAGAAGAGTTACTTATACTTAATAGAGGTGGATATCTCAGAAAGGCAAAGTAAAATCACATGCAATGGCCCTTGGCACACTGCCCAGTCATTTACCCCCACTCCAAAAGGATGCTAAATTCTACTCCTGCATTACACTGCTAGAACTGACCACCTAAGGGGAAAGCCCATGCGTAACGCCCCCCCGCCAAGGTGTCTGGTAGAAAGAGTTCCTTGTACAGATTTCACTGTTTTATCCTGAAAATGGTAGCTTTTACTGCGAGAGTTGGCTAGAAATGTTACTTTAGCATTCAATTTCATTTGAACACAGGACACATTCATAGTCTTATCAATGACAGGCGATATATCCCTCTCTGACTATATAACATGACATGATTAACAATATTTTCCATATTGTATTTAAAGGGTGCAAGCCTGCTGCCAGTTTATGCCGGCAGCAGGGACACAATACAACTGGGTAGCACTCGCTCAGGAACGCATGTAGCTTGCGTGCGCAGCAAGTCGTGCGAGCAACAGCCCGTCCCCTCTGATGGGACCCCCCAAGCTCCCCCCCCGCAATCCAGGGGATGGAGCAGGTGCGGCGAGAGAGCGCGGGGGGAGGGGGTACACGGTTGCCCTGCGCAGCATGCCGGGCGCATGCACTGCTTGCAGTGCACGTATGGACCGGCAGAAGTGGCCCATAGGATTGCATCCAAAGTCTTTAACATTATTAACTAACCTATAGGAGACAATTAAATTTAGAACAACAAAAGGTTCAAGCCTCTCTTTAGGAAGAGATCCCTGTGTGAACCATCACATACCTCTTTATCCTTTTTACTCTTCTTTATTTTCATCTTAATTTTCTTTCCCGTTATCATACTATAGTTCTCAGTCTTCTTTTTGCCCTTCAAGTACTGAAATGATACCAGAGATTGTGATTCATGGCATGTTCCAAGGGATAAGAGCAAGCACACACCTTTATTAGGAAAACAATATTGATAAGCACACATCACATTTTCTAAAAATAGTTTGGGCCTGCCAGCTGTTTCCAGAGTCAGGAAAAATATAACCCCATAATGGTGAAGAAATAAAAACTTTTGTTCATGAAGGATGGTTTCTATGAAAGCAGAACCAAAGGCAACAACAAAAAGCTTATAGGTAAAGCTGACTGTATTAGAAGATATTTTTTTTTAAAAAAAATTCTGCTTCCATGGAAACAGAATGGCAAAAATGAAGTCCAGGCTTTTAACAAGAAACTTTAAAAATCAAACATACCCCCGATTTGCCGTTACTGTTTTCTCTCCTTGAGCTGGTTTCCACAGACATGCGATTATAAAGGCTTCTGACAGCTGCTAAGAGCAATAACTTTCACTTGTCTGCTAAATTCAAGGGCCAGTTTGAAAAGGCATTCACAGATATTAAGAGCCTTTATCTCCCAATCTCATTAATATGTTTAATCAACAACCTAAGGAGTCTGGTTATATCTACTCCCTGAACTGTTATAGTCTATGTCAGGAATGGAAAACCACTGGTCAAATTTAGTTTGCAGTCGGTTTGGGTTTTTTGGTGGTTGTTTTTTTTTAATCTGGGCCCTTTCCAATTCCTAGCTCAGGCTCATGGATTCAATCCCTCCCCTCAAGCACTGCAAGAGTGAGCTCAGGGGAAGGGAGTGAAGCACATGCACTCAAAGACAGTCGACGTCGTCCCTGGTATAGATCCATGATCTATACCTTTCCCTTCTTTCTCCTATTCTGAACTCACTCTGTCCCCAAATCCTATCTGGCCAGCAGAGCTCGTACTAAGTTTCAAAGTGGCCCATGGGAGGGGAAAGGTTCCCCACCCTTATTCTAATGTAATTATATCATTCACCTTGATACTTGAAGACTCCTCCTAAAGTAACTTGGTGCCATGACAAAGCTGCATAATCACCAGAACTAGAGAACCTTACCGTCTCCGAGATGCTAAGCACTCACTATTCTCACTGCACTTAGCACTTCCCAGGATCAGGTCCTAAATAGGGCTGATGCGGCAGCAGCTGTTACCGCGCTGCGATTCCATTCCGCCATTTCGGAATTGCCCGCGCCACACTGCGGCTTCTCTGCAGACATTCCGCTAATTCCACTGGCATTCTGCAAATTGCGGGAAAATTGTGGAAACTGTCAGAAAAGCGCTGTTCCGCTATTTCGTGGCGCTGGCGGAATGGCGAAAGTAACGAAAATGTCATGTTTCCGCTATTTTGCGACATCTGTGGAAGTAGCGGAATGAAATTAGCGAAACTGCGGAAGTAGTGGAATGAAACTAGCGGAATGAAAGCCTCTGTGACGCCGTATCACTAATTGCGGAAACGCTGTTTCCAGTGGAAATAGCTACCGCTGTGACATTCCGCTACAGCCCTAGTTCTAAACTGGCCAATTCGATTCCTCTGTCCTGTCTTGTATTTGAAATACGGAGACACTGTTCACAGTCTCCTAAGAGTGACTCCCACTTGAAACAGAATTTGTTAGATCCAATCTACAGCAACAAGCATTTTAATACTAAGGATAGGTCTCTGTTTTGGTGATGGCTTCTACAATCTGAAGAACAGACACTCCGGTTTCTGGGTCCTACATGGTTTTCCCGGTATGTATGATACTTCATAAATACTCGTACACTGGGAAGAGGGGCACATGAAAGAGAGGACACAGAGCATAATGAGACATATTAAACAGACACCATCATGTATACCTTCGAAAGCTGGACAGGTCCTGATTTCTCTCTCTTTTTTTTCTTTTCTTTCTTTTTCTTCATCTTGTTTTCTTTTTTCCTCTTCTAAATAAAAAAGACACACATGCAGACTCTACATTTTATACAAGTGCAAGAGAAAAAGCCGCATAAATATGAAGCTGTCTCCTGCTGCCCTGGCAGCCATAGCTCTCTCTGCTCCAAGCTGTCCTTAGCCGAATAACAGATAAAATACACAGAATTGACCCACTTGCCTGCCTACCCCTGGGGTATCTAATTCTCCTTGGTGCCTCTGTTAAGCCGTCACTTGTGGCTTCACCAGCAATTTGGGTTTTCCAGAAAATTTTGAATTGGAAAATTTTCCTGTGCAAGATTTCCTATAGCCCTAGAACTTTCCACAGAAAAATTTGGTAGTGGAATATTTTCCGCCCCACATCACTGGGCTTCAGCCAAAGGTAGCAGCTCAGCACTGTAGTTCCCAAACAGTCAGGCTCACAGTTCAGAAGGGTGACTGACTCAGCTGCTCCACCAAGTTTGTGATCTGCCCTCATCCCTCGCCTTTGCCATGAAACAATTCATAAGCTGTCGAAGCCAAAGAAGCTTGACACAAGGACTCCACAGACATGTTGCCCCTAAACTGTATAGGATGAGCTTTATTGCAGAACTGACTGCAACTGTATAGGCTGCCTGCATCTGAGCCCAAAGAGGCAATTCAAGACTTGGTGGCTTACACCTGCAAATGAAGAAGGGCGGACAAGTAGCATTGCATGGAGGCACCAGTACCTCACATTCAGATCTGAAAGATTAGTACTTTTAATGAGCTACTGAAATCTGTTACATTATCGGACTGTGATCGACATAACATACTCATCCCATGCCCAGACCTTTTGCCCCCGTACAGGTCAGATTCTGGGTCTTGGACCCTGGAACCTATTCACAGAGGCTGTTAAGTACGCCAGGTTCCCCAACTCCTTTCAAAGAGTGTCTTACGTTTCATTGGGATCTACCACAGAGACTAGTGGCCACGGTTTAGTGTCTCCTCTGAAACACAATTAACGCATTATACCCTATGGAAATGGTTTCCTTTTTTCCTCAAGAAAGAAGGCTGCCACTAAATTGGTTTCAGTTTTCAGGTAAATTTTAATTACACCAGAAGAATATATTTAGATCCTAATTTTCTAGCTGGCCCAGTACTTATTTCTGTCGGTAGATTCTTACCTTTTTATTATGTTTTTCCTTTTTCCTTTTCTTTGACTTTGACTTAGGAGAATCTAGAAAATAAAGGTTGTGATTGTAAATGTTTTGGTGGTGTTCTTAAAAGAGGAGTGTATTTCTCTGATAAAACATTTCACAGGAATAGAGAAGTGCAAATAAGTAACATCATTTCAGCTTAGCTAGACTAGAGAAACCACTACCAGCAAAAACAAACACGGCAGAGGAGGAAACATTAACTGCTTCTGCTGCCACCTGATGGTAAAAATGTAACCACTGTAAATATGCAATTCACTATCATTAGCAAGCAGAAAGGAACCAGAATCTTTAAATCCTCAATAAGGACTTGGAAAACCATTTCAGAAAACAAACTACAACATAAGACTGTGGCACAGGAAATAATAAAGCTCAGTTTAACCCACTCCAAGAAATTAAAGGTTCATTCGTTTTCTGATTTATACCCAGATACTCTTATCTGTTTGTCATAGCCATTCCCTTCCTTACATAAAACATGCACACATCTTTAATGATAAAAAATCATGAGCTATATTAATACAAAACTAATTATACACACAATGGAACTCTATTGTGTTTCCAGTCAAATAATTGTAAGAGAGCATATCAAGTTCACCTCCTTGTGAGTATAAAGTTGTTAACTCGAATTAGAACAACTGTTTAGGTCATAAAACAGCAAGGACTCTTTAGCAATGTGAAGTTGAACTTTCTCCTCTAAGCTCTGTTCTTGTTAACACTAATGTCTATACTTAATTTCACTTGCTGCCCCCCATGCCTGGAACTCCCTCCCTGTCCACATCCGCCTTGCCCCCTCCCTTCATACCTTCAAATCTCTCCTTAAAACTCACCTCTTTCGCTCTGCTCTGTCTGACTCTTTATCCTGCTGAGCCACTATTCCTATACCTACGATCGGTTTACCCTTATCCTTGCAACATGGACCTGCCTGCTGTCATTCTCATCGTAACCAAGCCAAGTACGTGCACTTGAGACCTCGCATCTTCATGAATGTTAGACCCCTTGTCTCTCCCTCTGTTCCCCTTCCTATGTCTCTCCCCCAGCTCCTGTCTCTCAGATTGTAAGCCCTAGGGGCAGGGACCGTGTCTATTTTATTACTTTGTGAAGTGCCAGGTACACTGTTGGCGCTATATAATTTACAACCAAGTGTAATGTTACTGATCGCATTAGAACTACTCAGGGTAGCAGAGTTGAGCATTTACATAGAATTTTCGGGATCAAACCTTTGTGGTAAGGTAGCCTATCACTTTAAGAGGGTGTTGCTTTTTTCCCTCTGTTTGTGGATGTATCACTTGTTCTGAACGTTCTTGTTGCACATAGGGGTGTTCTCAAACAAGACCATATCCTGCTGGAGTCCGTGTTTGGTCCATGCAGCCCGCACGCACATTTTTCAGCGTATAGAGCTAACAGGCAGCCCCCGCCCACATTTCATGTGCTGGCAGTAGCTGCCACCGATGGCGCCACTCACGCTTTCCCTCTCCCCAAACCTGGCTGTGATGGAAGGGGGGGGGGGGGGCACGCCACAGTCAGAGAAGGCTTCTTTCCTGGCCGTGACCCCCCTTTCCATCAGAAGTAGCATTTCCATGTTCAGGCGGCAGCACGAGGAGAAGGTTCTTCCTGCACCCCCGCTCTCTCTTGCAGCTACTTCAACAGCTAATCGCTCTGTTGCAGCCACCTGAGCACACAATCAGCAGTGAAGTGGCTGCAAGAGGAGGGGGGGGGTGCAGGAAGGAAGTTCTCCTCTTCACCCACCTAAGCACGCAAGCGCAACTTTTAATGGAAAGGTGGGTCACAGCCGAAAAGGCTTTCTCACTGACTGCGACCCACCTCCTTCCATCAGAGCTCTCTCCTCTCACAGCCTCCTGTCAGCTGAGTGTCTCTCTCCCCTTTAGCAGCCATGCTAGGCATGACTCTATAGTGCTGGCGGACCTGGTTGTCGGCGAGGCTGCAGGTGAACCTAATTAATGGGACGTGACGATGCGGTCACGCATTAGCATGCACTGTCCCACAATGTCCTTGGACAACGCTGCAAGTGGGGGCTGCGTGGAAACATCTGGCAAACACCTAATAGACGCACAAGCGAACACCCAATTGTTGGATGCTAATGTGAGCTATCGTCTCATTTATTTTCACCTTCCGAGTATAAAAGCCATTGCATTATGAACCGGGTGTTAATAGTAGGGTAGCGGGTGTTCGTTATCATAGCCAATCAAGGTAGAAAGTCTCAGGTGTAGCAAACAGTCAGAAGCCAAGGAAGCAAGAACATGCAGGGATATAAGTAAGAACTTCAATAAGAGTCAGGTTAAACAAAGGTGAGGACCTAAACTACTGAATGGAGAGCTCATGTTACTTATTATTCTCTTTACTAATGTCATTTACATTCACAGGTGGCAATAGTATTGTAAAGTAAAAGAAAGCGTAGGAAGAGGTTACATGAAGGAGGAATATATGTGAAGTGCTTATGGGACCCCAAACCACTAAGGCTTTTAGAAGCTACTGCAATATAAATGTTGAACAGTTGCTGCCCATGACATAAGTCATTCATATACTCATAGATTTCTATATTAATTTCCTTTTTAGTGCGTACTTGCGCTGGGAGGAAGAGTCAAGTGTGACAGATACTTTTGGCTCTTCCCTCAGTTTGGCAAAGGGGCAAAGCCATAGGAAGACCCCCAGCTTTTAGACATTGGTGTGAAGTGTTTGCTTGAGGAAGCTAGTAGGGAGTTTTGGGGGGTAACGTAAGTAGAGAGGCCATGATTTTCACTAGGCCTGAAAGTCATGCCAAAGGAGCTTTACAAAATGCAGAGTAAAAAGCAGCTTGGCACAGTGGCTTCATGGAGCAATATAAAGTTCAGTTCAAATTTGGGGGAGTGACAAAGTGTCTTTGGCCAAAATTTGATGTAGTGATAAACTAGTATGTGCTGCAATTAAACAGATGGAAAGACATTAGTACTTTGGGTAGGTAAAGGCACTAAAGCTACACTGGGTACTGAAATTATTACGTGCGGGTAATGCCCACATTTTGGGGCACCTAACGAGCTAGCTACCCAAGAACCAATCCGGTGATCAATGCCCAAATATGTGAGCATTACCCTTTCAATCTGACAAGCCCCAGCCGGGAGTGCTGCAGAACCCACTTCCACCACAGTGCTCCAGCCAGGGCTTGATAATCTCAAAGGCCTGCTGACACGCACTTCCTGCTCCCATCTCCCCCCCCCCCCCCCCCAGTGCCTCTCAGCTGACAGGTGCTGTAGGGGGGAAGCAGCCTTTCAAAGTGACAGGACCTGGCTGGGGCTGCTGCAACCAAGCCCTGTCGCTTTGAAAAACCACCTGGCACTTCCCTCCCCACAAGCGGCTCACAGCCGAGAGGTGCTGCAGCAGCGGAAGTGGCCTTTCAAAGTGACAGGACTGGCCTGGGCTGCTGCAGTCCAGCCGGATTCTCACTTTCAAAGGCCAGCTGGTGCAATCAAGCAGCCACCCGCCAGGTTCCGTTCAGGCAATTATGGTGGCTGAACAGGGCCGGGATGATCTCCCCACCCCCAACTCCTTGAGGGTGCCCGAATCTTCAGATGCCTGGTTGTAGCTCTAAGACACACCCAGGGACCACAAGGTCTCCTTTTCTTGGGATGTCAGTCCTACTACAGTGATTGGTGGTTTTGACGATAACTTACAAGACCACCTGCATGTAAGACCAGACACCTGTCCACATTTTTTGGTCAACTTTATAAAGGACAGATGTAGATTTTATCATCTTTTTTATTTTTTTAAAAAACCAATTTTTATTGAAGGAAATCTGAAAGGGGGGGTTGGTGTGTGTCCCTTGTCAGGATTCAATCGCAGTCAGTTAACCCTCATCCAATCCCCCACAGCTGCCAAACACTGGGTAAGCACTGAGAAAGCTGGGCCTGGGTCTGTTGAAAATGAGAGATACAGCTGAGTGTCATCCGCATACTGATGACACTTCACCCCGAACCCTCTGATCACCTCGCCAAGTGGCTGCATATACATGTTGAACAGGAGAGGGGACAAAAAGAACCCTGCAGAACCTCACACACAAGGTCTCGGTAAGATGAAAAACAATCACCGAGCACTACCCGCTGAGTTCTTCTGGTCAGTAATGAGCTGAACCATTCGAAGAACAGTCTCGCCCACCCCCGCACTGTCCCACAGGCACGTCACCAACATCTCATGGTCAACAGTATCAAATGCTGCTGAAAGATCTAACAGGATCAATACGGTCGATCGACCCCGATCCTTCTCGCGGTGATCATCTACCAAAGCCACAAGTGTGTTCTCAGTGCCATAACCCGGACAGAAGCCAAACTGAAAGGGATCAAGATAACCGACACAGTCAAGATGCTCCTGACGTTGTCGGGCCACAACCCATTCAATAACCTTCCCTAAAAAGGGAAGGTTAGAGACAGGCTGATAGCTGGCAGGGGAGTCAACGTCAAGCGATGGTTTCTTGAGCAGATGCCGCACCACCACCTCCTTGAGGCAGCTCGGC
Organism: Sphenodon punctatus; assembly: GCA_003113815.1. Classification (NCBI taxonomy): domain Eukaryota; kingdom Metazoa; phylum Chordata; class Lepidosauria; order Sphenodontia; family Sphenodontidae; genus Sphenodon; species Sphenodon punctatus. The sequence continues at coordinate 173,606 of QEPC01004473.1, read as the reverse complement.
ACTCCGCCCTCCCGCAGGGAGGCATTGACCACTCCAGCCAGCATTGTCTCCCAGCAGCTCTTAACTAGCATGGATCTAATTCACAAGAGGTGGCCCGAACTGCCCCCAGAACCTCCACCACGTCAGCAGGTGTCACCAACTGAAATTGATCCCCCAAAATTGGACATGACGGGGCTTCTACAACCTCTACTTCCTCTACTGCATTAAGTGCGGCATAAGTCACGAAGTGATTTTATCCACAAAATAATCGACAAACATGTCACAACGGGCAGATGATGACTCAACTCCAGGGAGGCCAGACTGAACAGCCCCCACACAACCCAGAACAGCTCCGCTGGATGAGATTTTGTGGACGCTATGAGGGTAGCAAAGAACTCCCTCTTTGCTACCCGCATAGCCACGGCATAGGCTCGTAAACGAGCTCTATGCTACAATCTATCCGCTTCAGCACGAGAACAACGCCACCGTCGCTCAGCTTGCTTCAGTTGCCGCAGATCCTCGGAAAACCACAGAGGCCTGAGGAGCCTCCACCTAGGTAATGGACGCCTGGGAGCCGTTGATCGATAGCCTCCATCAACAAGGTGTTCCATAGCTTAACGAGGTCATCGATGAGAAGGTTGTCAACGTCAGAGGGTATCACATTTAAGGGCTCACTCTCCCTTTATCAGTGTTCAAACCACCACGTTTAGAACATACAAAGAACAAACATATAAACGTATAACAGGCTAACCAGCACATCTCATCATTACATACAAAATTATTATATTTTAGATAAGCATATTTTAGGTTGGTCTTTCTCTGTGTCCGTGGATATGGTGACTATGTCCCAACAGGGAATCCAGACTGTATAAGAGAGTTCTAGTTTGTCATTACTGTCTGCTGAGATCTTCTCCATCGTTATGGTATACCAGAGTCTGGCTAACCAGTCTTTTATTTGAGGGCCGTTACACGATTTCCAGCATGACACTATAGTATGCAATGCTGCAAGGTGCAGTTGCTGACAGGTCTCTTTCCTGTTTGACATTATTATATTTGTATCTGGGAAGATTCCCAGGATGGCTATGTATGGTTGGAAAAGTAGTGAAGCGTCTGTTACATGTTCCACGATCCATACCTGCTGCCAAAATGATGAGACCTTAGGACATCCCCACCAGCAGTGGAGGGTTGTCCCACTGTCCCCACACCCTCACCAACATTTCCCAGAGTATTTATTGTTCATTTGCAACAGTATCTGTGATGAGAGGTAGAATCTAAGTGTTGCTTTGACTAGAGGCTCAGCAGCTGCTAATAAAATAGATAATTTATGCATTACTTGCCACATTATTTGCATCTTAGTTTGATCTATTTCTTGAGCAAGGTTTTCCTCCCATTTCGCTACACAGCCTGCATCTGGCAGATGAAGTATAGGCTGAATTTCCCTATAGATCCTGAATAGCATGTGTGTACCTATGATGTCTCCAAATAGGGTTTTTCCCCCCAAGTCATATAGCTGTCTACTGAATTGAAGCTGGGTTTTTTTAATCATTGAATATGCCATATATGTATTTTTTATATTTAAAAAAATCTAACTTTTTCTTGTAATATACCTTCTAATATAGCTACCATTTAAATTTATTATTGATAAATAAGAGGCTAAATAAATGTCCCTGGTCCACCATCTGTTTACCACGTTTTTCATCTCTCTCTCACTCTCTTTTCTTCTTTCACCAAATATAGGCATGTAGTAGCTACCTTTGGAAATGTCCAAGAGACCTTTACCCCAATACCATATTTTAAATGCTGTGTTAACAAACGGGTGTTCAATTTCTTTCATTTGTACTTGAGAATAATTATCTACTAACATTGATCTAAAACTTTTAATTTGCAGGATATCTGTCTCCATTTTGACCCAGCCAGGGTTTTTTCTTTAGGATACAATCCGTGACTGTTAAGTGCTGCATACACCTAGCAGCGCTTTGTAAATGTTAAGTAGTAGTAGTAGTAATAATGAGGATACCACAACTTCACAGAACGAAGGGCAGACGGGTGGAGCACCCGCACTCAACCAGGTGCTCCTCCCCCCCCCCCCCAATGGACATGGGGAGGGAGGTTGTCTTGTGTGAAATGGGCCATTGTAGTACAATCTCAGATCTGGTAAGTTTAAACCCCCTTTGTCTTTTTGTGTACAGGATACTTGGCCTGATTCTAGGTTTTTGTTTCCCCCAGATAAATTTAAAGATTACTTTATTCCTAGAGGTAAAAAAGTCATTTTGAAGAGTAATGGGCAGTGCCAATATGGTATGTAAGATTTTGGGAACTACCATCATTTTTTCAGGTTAGTCTTTCCCAACCAGGATGTTCTCAGTCTTTGACATGAATAGAACTTTATTCTAAATTCCTCAATTAATGGTAAGAAATTTTCCTTATATAGACTATGGAGATTTTTAGTTATGTGAATATCTAAGTATCTGAAGCCATTTTTTTTAAATCATAAAAGGACATGCTTTTTTTAATTCATCACTGGTGATGTTCTGTTCATTACATACCAACATTTGACATTTCTCTATATTAGTCTTATAACCTGATATCCTACCAAACTTTTCAAGCAGCAATATTAATTTGGGAGCAGAAGACTTAAAATCTATTAGAAAAATTAAGGCATCATCTACATGGGTTGCCACTTTATAGTCTAGGCTTCTTATTTTGACCCCTTTTATGCTCCTAGTAGATTTTACCTCCTGATTGGAAAGTGAAAGCATCTTTGACATTTCTACCGAATTTAGGCATTAAAAACCCAACGAACCTAAGAAGAAGTGTTTTTCAATGCCACTCCATTCTTTCCTGTCAAAGAAAACGTCCGTCTTGTCCGAACACCTGGGGAGTTGGTCTCTCCAACACACCAGTCAAACCTTGACTTGACTATCTCATTGAATACTTTCCATATTTATCAGTATCCTATTTTGACGACTTATTTTCTTGCATGTTTGGCAATACCTGGCTTGATCATGTATGCATGTTTTGATGTTCCTTAAGGAATATACCTTTTAATAAAAAATAATAGGGGGGGGGGGGGAGGAGCCAATGGGGAAATGCAATGAACATGAGTCCCTGCTCACACTCAGAGGTAGTTGTTTCACAATGGTGTCATTAATAATTCAACTGCAGGCTACAAGGGTAATAAAGTATTGTGCCCAGAAACATGGTCTACATAGTGCAGAATCTTGATGGTCTTTCTAACCTATGAAGTTATTTTGTAGTAATTTGGCTACATTTGGTGTAAGATTTCAATGTTTACATCAGCACTGTCAGAATGTGAAACTGTCACTTGAAAAGAAATTCCATAATATGCAGCGATGATAGCTTACCTCTGCTACTTGAACTGCTTCTGCTACTTGAGGAGGACCTTGATGAAGAACATGAGGAAGATGATGTACCGGTACTGGAGGATGATGTGGATGAAATGGACGATGATCTACTTCTGCTGCGTTTTCGCTTCTGCTTCTCTTTTCCTTAAGGAAAAAAGAAGATATGGGTTGATCAGACTTCAAATATCAGAAACACACAAACTAATAACCCCATCCCAAGATACTAAAAGTTATGGAAATTAAAATTTAAGGCAAGGTTTTTCAAATTCATTTAAAAAAGTAACATTTTATTCTTCACCACTTCTCTCTGTATCACTTTGAAAATAATTGTTCAATTCAATTTATTTATTACAACCAGGCGTAGCCAAAGGCCATAGCCCACAAAGTAATAATAATAATAGAGAAAGAAAAAATTCAGTGTAACAACTAAACATTTAAACCGGCTTGCCATAAGATCAAACTCCTCTTTAACATAAGGTTCCATTTTAAGAAGTAATCTCAAGCATCACAGTTCTAAAGACCAAGTGGCTTAAAATTCAAAAAACGATCCCAAGTTATAAATGACTAACAAGAAATTAGCTACTGCCTGAGAAACTTCAGGGATTTGATCAACTAACAAAATTGTAACAAGCTCTGAGGTAGATCTTTCTGGATATCTACTAAGTATTGGATCCAAATATTGCACTCTAATCTTATGATAAAGTTGACACTACTAGAATGTGGCTCACTGTTTCAGCCTGTTGAAAATCAAACGGGCAGAGCCTCTCTGCAAAAGGTAGCCCGGCACATCGTCCTTCGAAGATCTTTGAGGGCAATACATTTAACCGGGCCATAAGAAAGTTTTTCCCCAATGCTGGAGACAAATTATTCCGCCAATACCTGGCACTCTACCAGTGCTCAGGCATTAGATCCGAATAGCTCCCTAAAGATGGTGAACCTTTAATTATCACTGTACCTTCTTGTCAGGCAATATCATCTATCCTTCTGGTTATTTCCAATGTAGCCGCCCAGAGTTCCTTGCTCCGTAAATATTCCACTGAGAATCCCAATCTGGCTATGCGACCCCTCATTTCAGACAACCATGGTGATTCAAATGTGTCTTTGGCAAAAAAGGGAAATAACCCCAATTGGGGGAATATCACAGCACGCAACCAGAGTGACAGGGCACTCTCATGTTCCATCTGAGTTGCCCCAACTCCAGCCTGGCCGCCACTAACACTATTGCCAATGGTAATTGAAGGAGTTTCCTCAAGAATACTGACTGGACCCTATCGAAGTTAAATGGGTGAATAACTGCCCAAATTGATGCTCCATAAAATAATTGAGAAGCAACCTTTGCATTGAGAACCTTTAAGGCCATAATCTCTCTTCTGGCACCGTTCCTAGCAAAGTAATTCAGAATAGCTGTGCCCGTACCTGTTGCTCAATTTATGGCCGATTTGGCCTGGGCTACCCAGCTGCCTGATTTGCTAAAAATAATGCCAAAATATTTATAGTGGTTTACTAGTGGTTTATTTATAGAGGTTCAGCCCCTATCCTCCATGTGAGCTTCTTTCTTCCTTTGCCAAAGACCATAATTTTGGTTTTTGGATAATTGAGTTGCAATTTGTTACTGGAGCAGTAATTCATCAACTCTCCTAGTTGTTTTCCCTACTTTAGACTGGGAAAGGATAACTGAGTCATCCGCGTATAGGAGTGCCCCAACTGCCTGGTCTGCCAGTCTAGGAGGAAGAGAGCCTGAAGCGGAGACTTTTGGGATTAAGTCAGTAAGAAAAAAATTAAATAGACTAGGAGCCAATATACAGCCCTGCCTCACTCCAATGCAGGAAGGAATTTCATTGGTTAGTTGCCCGATACTATTTATCTTAATTCTTAAGACATTATCTGAATGGAGGGCCATTGTAAGATACGGAAGTCTACGATCAATTGAGGTTTTTTCTAATTTTTGCCACAGCCACGATCTGTCTACCGAATCGAAAGCCGCCTTTAAGCCTATAAAGACAGCAAACAGTCTTCTGTTTTTTGCCACATACTTTCCCACTAAATGTGTAAGAATCAAAACGTGGACTATTGTAGACCGGCTCTTCTGGAAGCCAGCCTGTTCCAGATAGATAATTTTTTCTTCCTGAAACCACTTTGTAAAAATCTCTGCTAAAAATCTGGCATATAGCTTTCCAATCACACTAAGCAGACTAATAGGGCGGTAGTTGGCTGAATCTCCTCTTGAGCCCTCCTTATAGATGGTAAGCGGTAGTCATTTCTAATCAGTCAGCAGGGATTAAGCCATTCATGTTGACCCAGGTAAATAAGTCGGTCAAGAATGGCACCCACCAATCTTTTTGGGTCTTCAAAGTTCCGCCAGAATAAGATCATATCCCGGCACCTTGTGTGTCTTTCGATTATCAATCAGTTTGCTCACTATCAGAGCATCCACTGGTGGCCAGTTAGATGTTTCCTGAACTGCAAAAGGAACAGTATCATCTTGGTGATCTGAAAACTAAGAAATAAAATATTGCTCCCACTTAATACCCGATATCATCACTGTGCTTCCCATCTTGTGGCTCTCTGGGGTTCCATTTAAAATTCTGCAGAGTAGTCCAGAGTCCTCTGCCTGGGCCGCTAAGTATAACTTCTCCCACTGGACACTTTCAGAATGACTCTTTTTTTGTTTAATCAATGTTCTATATTTCTTCTTAACTTTAGGAAACTCTAGCAAAAAGTCCAGCATTTTACCTCTTCTGTACCTATGGTACATCTTGTTCATTTCTACTTTAGCTTTTATACACTCACAATCAAACCATGGATGGCTGGATTTACCAATAGGAGAGCCATTACTTATAGGAGATTTTACCAAAAAATCCCTAAAAAAGTTTTAACAACAAGATTGTATCCTTGGAGCATTTGATTATCCAATGCTTGCACGACAAACTTGTTCTTTATTTCTAATCAGAGTGGCATCTGGCGGGCAGTATCAAGAGTCGTCGCTAATGTTGCACTCCAAAATAATCTGGAGTAATGATCTAGTAGTGGTATACGGCGATTAACCAAACCCTGCTTCTCTGCCTTTTCTATGATCTCTTGATTAGAAAAGTAAACAGTTAGAGGTAAAGGATCACTAAGGTGGCAATCTCCTATCTGGAAGGTCTCTGCCAGAAAAAACAGATCGTGAGTGACAATGATGTAATCAACGATGCTAGTCCCTAAATGTGAAATAAAAGTAAATTCACCTTCTGAATCGCCCGGGGAAGAGCCATTTAGTGGGAGCATATCAAAATTAATCAAAAGATCCGCTAATGACAGGCCTGAACTGTTTATCACAGTATCCTTGGCCTGTCTTTGCAATAAAGGAGCAGAATTAGACCGTCCAGCCAAACTGAATAAGGGGTTGGTCATCATTATTTGTCCCTAGTCTGGCATTCAAGTATCCTGCTAACAGTAGCTGTTTGGTGGATGATTCAAACAGAAGTCCCTCCAGAAAGGTCTTGATTTGATTCCAATAGCATTTCCTATAAGATTTAGCATTAATAGGTGGGATGTACGCAGCAACAATAAAAAACTGAAAAATACCATATTTGACTTCGATACTTAAGGCAATCGGTAGGGAATAATCTACATTTACCACCTCAATCTTAGGGTATTAGATATCAGGCAAGCAATACCCCCACTCGGATGGCCTTTTTCTGCAGCAGCTCTCGCCAAAATTTTGTATATCTTATACCCTTCTAATTCAATAAGAACTTTAGACCAAGTCTCCTGAAGTAAGAGAATGTCAAATTGGCATGAATAAGATAGAAAGGAAGGATCTCGATACTTCGCTCTCCACCCTGCAATATTCCAGGAGCAGATACTGCAATATGAGGGGGGGAGGTCAAACTGATCTTCAACTTACAGCAGAGTGAAACCCAGCTCCCAAAGGTTGGTCTGTGTGATCACCAGTAAGGTGCAATTCCTGAGAGAAGTGTGGTAAAGGTGCAGGAAGAGAATCCCTAGTTAAGGTGGTCTGTGGGTGAACAATTTCCAACACGTTAGTTGCTAAGGGAGTATCCTTGGCCAAGGCAACTGGCCACGGTATATCGAGAGGAAAATAATTGTTAATGACAAGTGCTTGATTTAACGGCACCCACCTCTGACTTTCATCTCCTCTCGTGATGTTGCACATAGTGTTCCGCATTTCTCCTCATGCCTTTTATCCATATCTAGCAAGTGGAAATATACATATACATATGATTATTATTATTAAATATTACTATAGCACAAGCAATGTACCTGGTGCTTTACAATTGTTAATTATACACAGGTCCCTGCACCGGCAGATAGCCAAGAGAGGGGAGATGAAGGAGGGGAACAGAGGGAGAGATGGGAATATATTTACCAAGTTGAAAAGTTGCAGATGCAAGTACTTAGCTTAGTTACAGGGGAGAAGGGACCCTGAGTAATTCAGGGAGTAGACCCAGGGGATGAGTAGCTAGGGAAAGCCTGACCGAAGAGGTAGGTTTTCAGGAAAGTTGTGAAGGAGTTCCAGGTATAGGGGGCAACGAAGGAGAAGGGGTAGATCTGTTCCGAAAAGGGAGTCATGAGCTGGCAAGGGTGGTGGCGGAGGAGAAGCACAGCTGCTGGACAGGAGTGTAGCAGGAAACAAGACCAGAGATATAAGAGGGCAGGACCATGAAGGGCCTTGAAGGTAAAGACAAGGAGTTTGTACTGAATGCATTCAGGTAGAGGGAGCCAGTGCAGGGAGGAGAAGGGGACTGAACATGATTAAAGTGATGAGTAAGGTGACTTTAGCAATGGAGTTTTGAACAGGAGTGAGAGGGCAGGATGGGAGCGGAAAGACCAGTAAGGAGCAGGCTGCAATAGTCAAGGCGAGATAACTAGAGCATGGACTAGTCTTGGCAGTGGAAACAGTAAGCAAAGGCCAGATTTTAGCAGTGTTGTGCAGGCAGAGACAAGAAGACTACAACGTTGCCAGTCCAAAGGCTTCTCAGAGAGAGATATTTATACAAATGGTGGGTTCTAATCAGGTGTTTCCACTATCAATTTCTATATTTAAATTGGAGAGGTCGGATAATTACCTCAGGTATATCAAACTACAACTGCCAGAAACATGAGCACAGTTCCCTATCAGGATATGCCAAAGAAGTACACACCCAAATGTCCAGTACACGGATAGAAGAATATCGGTGAGAAAAGTGAGGAGTACAACTGCATACAACCATACTCGGGTACAATAATTGTAAGACCATTTTGTCTGGCTTCCAGAAGTAAAACCATAGCTTGGGAAGTTAGACAAGCATCCTTTCTGCAAACATATTTTCAAAAATAAATTCTGCATACATTTAGGTTTCAGGTTAAAAAGAAATCATGCAATGTAGGTGATTCCATCCAGGAAACTGCCCGTATGGCTTCACATGCTAATTATGTACAGAACCACTGGAACCCAGCTATTATTGGGGTGCAGCCAACAAGTATATCAAGCTGCTCAACAGTAAAGAAAATGGAGAAAAATATTGACTGAAGGCACCAGAACTAACACCTTCTCTTACAAAGGGTAAAAACAGACGTGATTTGGGCCCACTTTGGCCTGGGACCTGGTGGCATATGTAAATATGTGCCGCCAGATGTTGGCCTGGGATTGACCTGGATGGTGTTGTCCAGAGGTCAGAGCCTGGGCTAGCCAATCCCCAAGGTCACAGCCCAGGCTAAGGCCCACCAAACTGAGCCAAAGTAGGCTAGATGTGCCTCATTGGCTGTCAGTCATGGTCGGGCGCTAGGAGCACAGCACGGGTGGGGCCATCTGCCTGCACGTTTGTTGTGCTCCTGTCTGTACCCAGGCCGTGCAGCTGGCGGGATGGCTCCCTAATCATGTCAGGTTGGTGTGCTAACCTGACCCAGGCCGTGTCGCCTGGGGCAGCCCAGAGAGCAGTCCCGCTGGCCGCAAGACTGTTTTTACCCAAAGAAGGTGCTAAGTGGTATGTATAACACTAGAAAACATACTGGAAGATCAGGAAAACGAGTGTGTGATATAAGAGAGCTTTTTTTGTATCTAAATTCAACGAGGCTACAGAAAGGGACTTCTACTATTGCCATTTAAATACATGAAGATCCTGAAAGAATAAAGAATCGATGCCAGATATGGATAGTATAATTCAACTGAATCTGTAGATGGGCATTTAAATTAAAAATTAATGAAAGCTATAATTAAAACTGCTATGCTCTTGATATAAAACAATACAAACAATTTTACTCGGAAGACCACTTGTTGTGTATGGTCTGGTTTTCCCACTCTCAACCTGCCCCTAGGTGGCCCGTGCACTCGTCTGGGAACACTCCTTACTGGTCTTCCTGCTCTCATCCTGCCCCCGGGTGGCCCCTGCAGTTGTCCAGGAGCGCCCTCCTGGAGCTCCCACGCTATCGGCGGGTCTGAACAGACAGGTTGGTGTTCTTGGCAGCTGCGCCGTCACTGTGGAATGCCCTCCTGGCGGAGAGGCACCTCAGCACAGATGTCCTGGATTTCGGACGAAGTTGCAAGACCTGGTTCTTCTGTCAGGCGTTTGTGGGGAGAGGGGGCTGGTTTACACAGATCTGGGTGGTTTTTTAATGTATTGTAGTATTTTATATTTATATTTTTTTTATATTTTGTATTTATAATGTATTTTTACTTTTATATATATGTGAGCCACCCCAAGGCACCTTGTGCGAGAGGGGCAGGATAAAAATGTAAATAAAATAAAATAAATAAAAATATATGATTCTGTGCCAAAGGAATCCCAGAGTATGAACAAGCTGAAAACAAGCCTAAGATAAATTATGGTTAATGAAGCTAAATTAAAAGAACACAGCGTTCACAGGTCTGACAAAATTTAATTTAATCTAATAAAGTTTTCCCTATACATTGCATTTAATGCAATGGTCATTGGAGTTTAAGGTCACTGTTTATTCATAGTATATTTTATCCTATAGGCCTGTATGTAGGCTACTCTATAAGTGCCATTCCAAAACATATCACCTTTCCTGAATGAGGACTACAATGTTCCTGATTCCCTAGTGTTCTCTCCTAGGCAATCTGAAAAGCAATTCAAGTGTGCTTGTAATTTCAGGATCATGCACACACTGCTGTGTTAAACCCTCTTCCACCGGTGGGGTGGGGGTGTTGCACCATACCCTGGAAATTGTACAGAAAATTCATAAAACTTTTTTAGCAAGCATGTACCACTTCACATTCCATGTATTCCTTAATGATAATGAGGTGTGTGGTGTTCCACTGCTTCATGCCCCCGCCCCATTGTAGTTTTAAAACAAACATTCTGTGAATACTAGCACATTCTGGGGGTACAATTGACCCTGCGAATGGAAAAATGAAAGCACTATACTTCCAGGTTTGTGTAGTAAAGGCTATGTATAATTTTGTCTTTTTTCTGTGTGTACAGAAAAAAATTCATTACAAATGCATTTGGAGGGGAGTGTCAATTACACCCCAGTGGAAAACTCCAGTAACCAACGTACAACTTTGCTTTATCTTTAGAGTCGTTACACAGCAGTTAACCCTTTCATAGTGTGAAGCTTCAATTATGTTTTTTTATTTGCAAGGTTGTGTTGGAAAAAAAACAACCATTAGGCTGAAGGGGTCATTTCAACCCCTCCATTAGTTACTATGGCAGCCGGCTATTAAAATGCAGATGAGGGGGACAAGCTGTCTGTATGGTGAGTTATCACCCACTTTATCTTTGTTTGCTTAGGAATGGTGAGAACACTGGGATGTTAACTCTTGTTTATCACCTAGACATTATCTTGTCTGCATATGAACATGCTGTCCCATACCCAAGGAAATCTATTCAAGGGGCAAACCTATCGATTCCTTTGATACAAAAATATATGGCCAACACTAAACAAAATAAAACGTAATTTATTTTAAACTGGAGTCATTTTCAAATCAATTATATTTATACTTTTCAACTGTGATGTAACTGGGGTGTATCATACCCCATAAGGTGATTAATACAGAATGTTTTTTAGGACAGAGCAGAGTTAAGAGGTGTTTGGAATGGATCAAAGTGGTCATGCAGGGTAGCCCAGCTTTGGTTCAGCAACTAGAGTTTCCCTTTCCAAACAATAGAAAACAAGGCAATTTGGAGTAAGTGTGCCCAGTCTCCAGGTATATCTTGCATTTGTCTTTTCCATACCCTTTCCTCTTGGCAGAATGCAGTTCAATGACTAGCTAAGGAGAGAATGTAAAAATGGAATATGGAAACTAAAAAATGGGGTTTTCAATATGGAACTGAAATTCTGAAATAAAATTTTCAAATTAAAAAGTTAAGTAGTTGTCTACATTTTTATTCAAAACTACCTCAACCCATCTCTATAGCTGATCAAATGTGGAAGCTAATATAAAAAAAAATATTTCAAATCATAAACTTCAATATTTTGTCAAAATAATGAAAAATTCTAACCAGCTGTAACAAAACCATAATCACTGGAGAAAGATGCCCATAGACTGACATTATACAACAGGCTCATACGTGCTTATCCATATTCCACTCAGAACAGATGTGTAACTCAAGCATGAGGTGGGGAACCAGGAACAGATGAAAGCTAATCCTGTATTGGGCAGTTATTCCCCAGCCCCTGTACTTCAGGATGACATGGAGTCATGAGGGACTCCCAATGGATGGGGTACATGTGTGATGGGAAACTGAAGTTGTCAGATGCTGTAAGAGCATTGCTTATTTCAGAACTATTGAGCTGACACCACAGCTGCAGTGTCCCTTATTTCTGAAATTTTGATCTGGCAACTGTATGGCAAGTGGGGCTCAACCCCCAGATATCCCATGGTATCTTGTTGGCCCTAGATACTCCAACCCAGCCTCACACTTAACCTAAGTAGCGCCTTACTGAGTCAGACCAATGGTCCATCAAGCGCAGCATTTTGTCTCCAACAGTGGCCAATTTCGATTGCATGGGAGAAGCATCAGCAGTCACAACGGGCAATCCATTCCCTGCTGATCACTCCCTACTCCTGACAGTAAGAAGTTGCCATCTTGTAATCTGCTTGGCTAATGACCATGAATGGACCCATTCTCCAAGAACTTATCCAGTCCCTTTTTAATCGCAGCTATACTACTGGCCCTGACAACCTCCTCTGGCAACCAATTCCAAAATTTAACTGTGTTGAGTGAAAAATACTTCCTTTTGTTTGTTTTAAATCTGTCACCAGTTAGTTTCATGGAGCGTCCCCTAGTTCTAGCGCTATTTGAGAGGGTAGATAACTGTTCCCCACCTACTCACTCTACTCCGTTCAAGATTTTATAAACCAGCCCTAACCCATCAAGCCTTTCCTGAGATTGTCTTTCTTAAGATCACTTGTGAGATCATCCTCCATCAGACCCCTCTGTGTCACTGCTCCGACAGCTGATAGACCCCCGCCCCCTCCAGACACTTTGGCCATTTTTCAACAGACCACCTCTGAGGGGGGGGAGGAGGGAGGGCAGTCCATGTGCAGCCGGTGGAGCGCCACTACGGGGGCCGTGCACGGGGGAGGGCGTAGATGGGTGCACACCCATCTCTACACACAGAGCAACCCGCCTTTTCGCCGATTGCTCAGTGAGTTGGGGGGGGTTGGACACGTGTGGGTCATGAGACCGCACACCCACACCTTTACATTTAAACACGACGCTCCCCCATGTAGACACTGGGTGTGGGAGCATCTCCTTTAAAAAAAGCCTCTAACTTCTGCCTTGTCTTGCCTCTAGTACTTTCAGTGTTCAAAGTACTTTACAATTCTTGTTCAGCCTCACAGCCACCCTGAATTATTGTTTCCATTTTACAGATGGGAGGATGAAGGCTGACCTGAGGCATCATTTTACTGATGGGAAACCTGAGTGACTTGCCCTAGGAGTTCCGTTAAGATGGGATTTTGAACCCTCTCTCCCCAGGTTCAATTCCAACACTGCGACACTGTTTCCCGGGGATGAGACCCAGACCCCTGCATGGATAACTGCCCCCGGGCCTCACACCACACCTAAGCGAGTTTGAACCCCCCACCTTGTAGACACTGCACACGCGGGTGCCCCGCCGTGTCTAGAGACCCCGGTGTCTCCCGGGAGATTGATCCCCCCGCAAAAGGCCCCCCCGGTACGTGACGGTTGGGACAGTTGAGCCTGCAGCTCGGGCGCTGTCGGCAGCTCGTCCTGCCCACGAGGCCCCTCCCGCCCGAGGAGGGGGGCAGGTCAGGGGAGGAGGGGCAAGACCTGGCCCCGCAGAGGCCCCGGCACTTACCGGGCACGAGGAAGAAGCCAGCCCGGATTCTTCACCTCCCGGAAACAACCAGGACCGGCCCTACATCCGGGCGAGAGGCCGCGGGACGGCCTCCGGGGATACGAGGCGGGGCCGCGTCTCTAGAGGGCTCCCCCGGCTGGGCTAGGCCGGGCCGGGGCAGCGCTGTGACCCGCTGAGGCGCCCGAGCTGCTTGGTTTGGTGCCCGCGCCTGACGAGGGGCCGGGGCTGCCAATCAACCCGCTCCGCGCAGAAACCCCAGCCCCGCCCCGCCTCGCCTCCCCCGTCAGGCGGGCTGAAACCCGCGAGATTTATCGTGCGGGGGGGAGGGGGGGTATTGAAATGTAGGGGGGCTCAGGGCAAGTAACATCACCAGGCAGATTCAATAGGCAGTAAAGGTAGAAATAAAGTATCAAATAATATACACATAGAAAATACGCGTATAATGCATCTTTGTACAGGCGTATTGCCGCCCGCTAAACCCCTGACTGGCCGAAGACATCTTTCATTCCCAGAGGAACCAAGCTCCGTGGAAGCAACTTCCAAAGCTGTCGAGCCCAGAGGAGCAAAGCCTTCAGCCACTGAAGTCAATCCTGACCACATCGGCCTTGCCCGCTCCCTCTCCCAACCCTCCCTCTGCTCATGCTTTTCCTAGTGCCTCAGCCCCCAAAGATCGTTAATCTAGGTTGCTTCTG
>QEPC01004473.1:129856-145599 GCA_003113815.1 Sphenodon punctatus | reverse complement strand
TTAGAGCCATACATGAGCAGTTTGGGGGTGGGACACTTGACTGGCAGCACCCAGTGTGTGGAATCTGCTTCCCTTTCCAGTTTCCTTTGTTTGCCTCCCTTACTAGCCTATCTGTAGCTGAAGAGGCTGCAGGCCACCTCAGTCCATCCTAACTGGGAAGGAGCTGGGATTGATGAGAGGAGGAAGGGAATTATTATTATTTTAGATTTATACCCCACCTTATCCCAACATTGGCTCAGGGCAGCTTACAACAAACAGATCACCACATTACATATGAAAAGAAAATCCCACCTCTCTCACCCATGCACTCCTTTTTTCTGCCCACCCCTTGCAAATCCTCTGCCCTAATGCCCATGCACCCCTCATCAATCCAACCCCCACACAACTATACCCTCCCCCACCAGAATGCCCGCCCCACAAACACGACCCACCCACCCATAACAATACCCTCCATAACAATCATCATCATAATAAAGGAATAAAACAAGAACCACAACCACTTTGTACAGTATGGAAGGAAGAGGAAGCAGAGCTACTCTGAGCCGCCGGGTGTGTTCTGCTTCCTCCTTCTCTGTCCCCTCCTGTATGAATGGTACTGGATAACTCCTCTTTCCTTCTCCCTCCTCTACCTACATTTCCCTAGCTATTCCACAAGAAAGCTCTTCTTTCCTGTTTGATTGGCTCCCTCCTGGGGAGCTGGAATCCAATCAGAGAAGAAGTCTCCCCAACCATCTGAAATAAGCTGGTGTTAGACCATATCACAGAAGGACTCTGGGAAAAAGATGTTAGTTACTAGGCTGCCAACATTTTAATGCTTTGGGACATGAACCTCAGTTATAATCCAAAGAAGGTCTACATTACAATACCTTTATAAGACAGCCATATGGTTTATAGGGACAGTCTATTTCTGCCTCCGGACAGACAGAGAAGTGTTTTTCAATCTGCAGATATTAACACAATAAATTGGTAGTCAAATTACTGAATAATCTGAACACACACTTCACCTAAGCCCTGCATAAGAGGTACAAAAAAGATGAACTGATGTCAAGATACAATCAAACACCACCGATACAATACAGGTCAAATGCTTTCCAGTAAGACAATGTAAAGGAACTCTCACTGCATTCCTATCGTGTGTTTTGATGATAAATGAGGCTCTAAGATGGTTCTAAGAATCTAGAAGGAAGAGGCAAACCTGTTTTGTCCAAAGTGGGCCGTGACATCTGTGTGATACCGGGTGTTTTAAATGAGATGCTAACATGCATCGCCCCCCATCTGAACGCCTGTTTGAGAATGGTGCAGTGGGATGTGCGCTCCAATGAGCCATGGAGCATCCACTCATGGCCACTGACAAAAAAAAAAGTTAGGAGTGTCCCATGTGGGGCAAGCTGAAAATATGTGTGGCAACAGGCGCACATACCTGGCCTGTATGAACTGGGGCGGCCACTCACGCCAGCCGACAGGTCCGCAGCCCTCCTCTCCCCGACCTCTGAGATCAATGGGCACATGCGCATATACCTCGGCTTTGGCTTTATTGCTTTATTTTGTAAACCCAGACCTGCCTAATGAAGACCCTGTGATGTCTGAAAGCTCGCACACCTCCACCAACTGGAGTTGGTCCAATAAAAGATATCACTGCACTATCTTACGTCTCTATTGCCTATATTTGGCCCCAACATGGCAAAGCTTACTTTCTCTACACTGCTATGGCAGAGGGCAGGCAGTTTGTGGGGCTTGGGGTGGGGGTCGTTGTCAGGCTGTGGGGAAATGGCTGCCTGCATGAGTTGTTTGCAGGGCTGATCCGTGGTGGTGGAAGTGCGCGGCGGCTACCTGCGTGGCCACAGCAGCCACGTGGGGAGCCGCCTGTAGGGGGTGCTCCGCAGCTGTGCCACTCAGTGGCCACAGATGCTCCTTGTGCAAGCCTTTCTCATTTAAACACACCCACAGTGTTAGTTTTAACAAGACTGCACAATGGGTGACAGTAGAGAAGTTATTATACCTCCTTCTTCAGAATCATCTGAGAACAGTCATGAGGACAATGCACGGGATAATCAGGGCAGTCATTTTTCTCATGGTTCTGAAATATGAGAGAGAGAGAGAGAGAGAGAGAGAAAGAAATCTTCCTGTTAACAACATTGATACCTGATCAAAATGGCTGGAGTGCATGAAAGGAAGAGCAGGCAAGATGTACATTTGTTTAACAACAGGACTGGATTCATACCAGAACTCTTGGGTATGCCTTTTTGGCAATTTTTACCTGCCCCCCTCAACTATTCTCATGCCCTAAAATCGGCAAGATTCCCGGTTGTCTGCTGCATTAATCTTTCATCATGAAAGTCACTAAGCACACCCCCGGTAGCCTTAGGAAATGTACCCAAAGCTGGGGAACTGGAGGTTGCGAGGCTGAATCTCAACTGGTGTGCACCCTCTGTCACTCATGCTCCTTTCAATGGAGACCCTGATCTATGAAGGACTAGGAGAGACTACCTCATTTTACAACTAAGCTAATGGAGAGGTGACAAGGCCACAGTAAGGAATAAAACCTAGGATTCTAGCATAAGAGACCCCCAAATGTGACTCACTCAGCCATACTAATAACTCTTCTACAGCAGCCTAACAAACAGATGTTCAGCTTACTGGGAAATTTTATTTCAATTTTTATTCTGCCCTTCGCAAAGGCTCAGGGCAGCCATCATCATTGTAAAACCACAAAAAAAAAACCAAAAGATAAAACCCATAAACACACATATAATACTTATAACCACCCCTCCCCCTCCACAGATGCTAACCCTGCCTGTTAAATGCCTGGCAAATAGGTCTTACAATGCCTCCAGAAGATGCTCAGACTAGGGCTTTGGTGAATCTCCAAGGGAAGGGAATTCCAGAGCCATGGAGCAGCCACTGAGAATGCCTCCTTCCATGCCCAGGTTGAAAAGATCTACACCAGCAATGGAACATGCAAGTGAACACTCTTGTCTGATCTTAGAGGCCATAGATGGACACATAAGGGGGGAAATGATCCTTTAGATATGTAGGCCCCAGGCGGTTTATTTAAATTTATTACCCATCTTTTCCATTGATAATCATGGTGGCTTATAACATCAAGAGCCCTAAATTTCATAGCCGGGGGGGAGGGAGAGCTTGTGATTTTTTCCCCTTGATGCTTTTTTAAGTCAAAACCAGCACCTTGAATTGTGCCCGGAACTCTGCTGGCAGCCAGTGTGAACTTTCATGTTCTGTGCAAGCTGCAGTGTCCCCAGTCTTCAAGGGCAGCCTCACAGAATGTGTGAAGTACTTCTTTAATAAATGAATTAAAAAACTTAACAGTTGCTCCTGTAACTCAAACAATGGACCCTTGGAAAGGTTGCCTGAAGGTCAAGAGTTCAAGTCTGGCTTAGGTTACAAGACACTGGGTGTGACTGACAATTTTTCCAAGTTTGTGAAAAAGCAGGGTTGAGACAACTCCAGGAGAATGAGAAGAGCCTCTCTCTTCTTGCTCTCCAGCAAGTCCCTTAAATCGAGTCACAGACACACCTCGGGGCTGACCATGTGTTACTGAGGGGAATTATTTGGAATACATTTAAGGGACAGAGAAAAAAACCCAGAAAATATCATAGTACCACTATATAAATCTATGATGTGACCGCACTTCAAATAGTGTGTGTCGTTCTGGTCATCACATCTTAAAAAAGATGCAGTAGAACTGTAAAAGGTACAGAGAAAAGCAACAAAAATGATCAAGTGTATGTTACAGCTTCTGTACGAAGAGGCTAGGTATGGTCAGGGGTCTTCAGCTAGGAGAAGAGACGACAGAGGGGGTATGAGAGAGGTTCATAAAATTATTTGTGGTGTGAAACACAAAGAAGCAGCTCTTATTTACTCTCTCAAATAGTACTAGAACTAGGTGACACTCCATGAAACTAAATGGCATCAGTTTTAAAACAAACAAAAGGAAGTATTTTTTCACTCAACATACAATGAACATGTGGAACTTGTTGCCAGAAAATGCTGTCAAGGCCAACAGCATAGCTGTGTTTAAATGAAGACTGATTTGTTATTGGAGGATAGGTGCATAAACGGCTATTAGTCAAACAGGTCAAGGGATGCAGTCTCTGACTGTCAGGACCTGGGAGTGAGCAACAAAGAATGAATCGTTTCTGTCTCTGGCCGGACCCTCTGGTTTGTTTCTGGCCAAATCAAACACAAGATGGTGGCCCTCTGTTCCGGACTCAGACTGCACTGAATATCTATTACTCTAACTTTTTTTTGTAAATGTGTAATTAGCTCCCAAGGGTGTGGTACCCTTGGGCTTATTACAACCTACACCCCTGAGCCTCCTCTCCCTTGGAGTGGCCACTGTTGGGGAGAGAGAATTCTGGTTCAATGAACTTTTGGTCTGACCCAATATGGCATTTCTTATGTTCTTATCTGCATACACCTCCTGTTGGCAAATGCAATTGTTGGCAGCACTGAGCTAAAAATTAACGGATCTTCCAGAATACTTTGGTGATAAACCAATGCTAGGCCCATCTATAGAAAATGTTGCAAACTCCAACGGATGTTTGAAAAGAATTTATTCATATCCGATACCCTGCCCGTCCCCTAAGGCTCAGGATAGCTTACAATATAAAAACATATAAAGATACATGCCCACCCCAACTCTAAAAATCCATCATCAAACCCCTGACCTTGTCTGCCAAATGCTTTGCCCAAAAGAGAAGTTTTACATCTCCTCCAGAATATGATCAGGCTTGGACTCTGATGGACCTTCAGCAGACAGGAATTCCACAACAATTGGGCAGCAACAGAGAATGCTCCTCTGTACACTCTCATCGTATGAGCACGATTGGTACCTGCAAGAAGGTGCTCCCAGCTAACTGCAAGGATCATGATAGGAGATTTCAGGTATATGGGGCCCAGGCCATTTACGGCTTTAAATATCAAACCCAGCAACTTGAATTGTGCCCATAAAGTTACTGGTAGCCAGTGTAGACCTCAAAGCACAGATGTGATGCGCTCACAGTGACCCACCCCTGCAAGGAGCCACATTCAAGAGGAAAACAACATTAACACCAGCTGCAGCTTCCAAACAGTCATTCACAGAAACCCTACATAGGGAGCATTGCAGTAATCTAGCCTTGAAGGTGATGAAGGCATGGACAATGGTGGCCAGATCCGAATAAAAAATGCACGTAGAAACTTTAGAAACTGGTAAGAAGGTAGTGGCCTAGTTCTGTGGGTAACATTGCTTAAATTATGTAAGTTAGTGCTGTAAAAATGAGCTACAGGGGTGGCAATATATAAATACATTATGGGGCTCTGCTTCTGCATAAACTCTGAGCAAAAAGAAACAGATGTTTATGCACAAAAAGACAGGGATACAATGAGTTATGGTTCTTATTTCTTTCCCCCGTTTTCATTTTCAAGCACAAAAGCCCTGATCTAGGTCCACATGCACATGGACTGAATGGACAATGTGCACACGGTGCTGCTGCTAGACTCTGACTGTGCCACCACCAGGGGCCACCTTAAGGGTCCAGCATCATCGTTATGCATCATGTGCTTCTGACCTGTGCGCACAGTGGCCTTCTGGTTTGCACATTAAATGTGTGCAAATCTAGATTCAGGGCTTAAGAATAGAAATGTACAAGTTAAGGTGTAAGGAGTTCCAGATCTTTCCTCCTCTAAGCTACTCCTTCATCCTGATTAGGTACTTTTGGAGTCTTACTGTCTTTGAAACTGGGAAGAGAAAGAAGGGGGAAACAACATGAACCCACTGTAGGTTACAACAACATTAACCTAACTGTAGGTTTTTCGTATGTGAACGCATTAACGTTTTTAATCAGCAACTTTAAGAGCAGAACTTATGCTACACATTCTTAGGAAATCTTTGATAAACTTACCTTTAAACTAAATGAAACAAGAAAGGTCTTACAATACTGGCACATTTCCTCTCGGTATTTACACTGCAAATTTAGGTGATCTTTTAATTCCTTTCGAAAAACTTGTTCACAACATCCATCATTAGTACACTGAATTCTTTCAAACAAGCATTGCTGAAGATGATCCTGTAATAATGTACAACATACTGTCAGACGTCATCCACATGGCAAAACTTATATGAGAATAAAGAGTAGACTAGAAGAGTCTAATCAAGGCCTGGAAAATGGCTTAGGATTTGGTGAAAACATTTTGTGTTGGTTTCTGCTCCTTGTCCAGGTAGTATCCCTAGCACAGTGGCTCCCAAACTTTGGGCCTGTGTGACCCCTAGGATTACCACCTCTTGCAGTTTTGAACTTCCCACTCCCATAAGCCAAAACAGGAGTGTCCGGGTCAAAGCTGTAAGAGGTTGAAATCTAATGACCCCTATTTTGACACTTCAATTCAAAGATGCTAGACAGTCACAATGACATGCAAAGTATACGAAACACCAATTGAGATTGTGACCCCACTAGCAGATGATACAAATACATTCATGGTCCACACCCAGGCCTGCCCTAACAGAAACACAAAGGGTATTAAGTTAAAGTGTTGGTGGAGCGCCACTGTCACAACACAATCTGGACCAGGAAGCTGCTGGCAATCTGGTTAGGATCAGGTCTGGGCATCCAAAAAATGTGTCAGAGGCTGGGCCACCGGGGTGGGCG
Source organism: Sphenodon punctatus (assembly GCA_003113815.1). NCBI lineage: Eukaryota > Metazoa > Chordata > Lepidosauria > Sphenodontia > Sphenodontidae > Sphenodon > Sphenodon punctatus. The sequence continues at coordinate 138,952 of QEPC01004473.1, read as the reverse complement.
GAGAGCTGCATGAACGTGAGGCTGGTTGTCCCCATCATGATGGGCAGCCATGCAGGCCCAATCTGGAGTGGGCTACAGCGGGCTATAACAAACGTTGTAGCCCACTGTAATCCACCCTGGCCCAATCGGGCAGATGGAAGCTCAGACTGTGACCACAGAGGTCTCCACGATCACAGCCCCAGCTAGCCACTTCTACACCTGAGAGAAGTCCCAGGCGAACATCTTTCAGGGCTCCACCCAATGGGACGATGGCACGTGGGCTGCCATCATTTTTGTTAATGCCCAATGAGTTATGGTTACATTTTGGTCGAGAGGGCTGTTGTCATGTCAGTACCAAATACGAGAGTCAAGAGAGAGTAGTTAAGTACGCAATTTTAATTTTTTTAAGTAATAATCCGTACCAGTAAGCAAAAATTTATTGCAAGCCATTAATGATAAATCTGAACTCTATTCTAACCTTCTTTATTTTAGCCAGTTAAAGACCTCTGTGAAGCTCAAAAGCTTACATACTCTCACCAATCTACTAGAAGGTTGGATCTTAATTACTTTGTCTCCTTTCATATCACCCTTGTTTTCAGAAGCTAAGCTTTTTTCAACAGTTTCCTCAGTTTAATGGTTGTTAAGATCATTGTCTGAGTGTGACACAAGACAACAACATCCGTCTTAGTCCTCAGAAAGATAGGGGCAATTGTACTAAAAAAATAGAGATGAATGTGGTTATGAAGAACGTCCACATTAAACCAAAAATTGCAATTGTAAACCATGACGTCTAATGCAGCAGATATGGACTTACAACTAAATATTATTTTATTACTATAAGCCACCCTGAGCCTTTGGGGAAGAGCAGAGTATACATTTCAATAAATAAATAAATAAATAAATAAATAAATAAATAAAGTGAGCTCAGCTAGCATACAGAGAGCAAACTGAATAATAAAGTACATACTTATGTAAAATGCCAGCTCATTTTAAAGCTGCAGTATATCTGAAGCCTAGTTCTAATAGTTTAAATGGGAGAGGGCAGCTTAAATGGCAATTCAATAGAAGACAAAACCATGTGAAAACAAAGACGTTAGAATTTAATCCAATGGAAATAAAGATACTATAATGCCAACCTGATATCGCCCCAGAGTTGTTTTAGAAGTGAAGGCAGGAGCGTTTCTGCAGAATACTTGCAAGTTGAGAACTTCCCTTTTGCAGCAATTGTCTTTGAATACCTGCAAAAGAAACAACCTAGATACTCATGCAGGCTAAGAGCGTGTTTTACCAAGAACACAAAGAGTAGCAATCCTTTACAAGAAATCTTTCAGACAGCGAGGTAGCTACTCCAGCTATTAGCATGATTCCAAGAAGCGTCATGTGGGAAACACACTAAATATAACGGTAGAGAAGAATTGCTGGAAAAGGCAAGAAACTAAGAACAGCAGTGGGACACCGCTTTGAAGCATAAGCTAAAAGTAGACTGACTACAGGAATTATGTGCTGAGCTAGCTCTTGTGTTACAGCTTTGGAATCCTGGGGCTCAGGCTAACCTTGATCTTTTATTCTAGAACTTGCAGGGGGCTGAAAGTGTTGGAAAGGTAATTTTTCAGTTTCTGGGCAGAAGGCATACAATGCATTGCCCAGGAGGCAACATTAAATGAAAAGGTGTTATATAAAACACACAATTATTACCGTTATATTATTGGTCCCAAAGCTACCCACTGTATTGGCATTGTGCACATAGTAGAAGGATGAAGCTCCCTTGAATAAAATGGTGGGTGAAAAAACTATAACATCCCACAGACTGAGAATGATCCCAATACTGGGCTTGAGAGGCGGACATCACATGAAAAGTCACAATGGCAGAATGGAGCAGAACTAGCATTCATACTCAAGGTCCCACCACTGCAAGCAAGAAACACGTTTGCATGCATTTGTTCAGTGCTCAGCCAGCACAGTGCAGGTCTAGGATCAGGGACTGTGGCCTCAAGGTACTACTACAACAAACACAGCAAAAATTTCCATTTTTTCAACTATATCATTAGAAAAATGTTACTTAAAATGCAAAGAACCGTTGTGAAAACAAAAAGGTGACAAATGAAATCAACCCAAGAGTAACCAAATCATCACCACAAGATGAGAAAGAGAGACAAACTCGAGTGAGAGGGGGGCTACACATTATGCTAGGTGCACATTTCATGTTGGAAACATGCAGCTAGAGTAGCATGTATTTAAAACCCTAATTCACCAGCTACATGCTGGTTACTCTCTTGCCCCGGATGGTGGGCTCAAATGGATATTCGGGCCAACCATCAGCCTGTAGCTAGCATAATGTGAAGGCGACATGGACAAGCAGGTAAGCATGATGGCAGCAGACACCTGCCCCACCATTGTTCTCCTCACCTGTCCCCACACACTTGAGTACTGGGAGCTGCGAGCAGCAGCAGAAGCAAGGGCAGGTCATGAGGAACAATAGCGAGCTGCTGCTGCTGCTCCTGCCACTGCCTGCTCCTGGGGCTCGACGGTGTTCCTGCTGCTGCTTGCCATAGGAGTACCAGTAGCGGCAGCAGGAGCAGCAACGTTGGCTGCAGTTCCTAGGGGGCAGAAAGCTGATGTTCCCAGGACTTGCCACTGCCAGCACTGCTGCTGCTCTCACCGCCACTGCTGCTGCTTCCAGGAACCTGCTGCCAGCTTGTAATCCCATTCCCCACCTCTCAAGACCTTGCGGGTAGCCTCAGAGTGCCAATGGCTACTCAAGAGCTGCTTTGTGTACACATGTACAGAACTCTGTATGTTGTAGCTAAGAAATTTAGGTCTGAAAAATTCTGAGAAGTAGGCCCATTTCAACCTTTGATTTGCTAAAAAAAAAAAAGGTCAGTTTAAAATGGTCAGTTTTGGTTCCGTGCTGAAAGAGGATTATTAAACATGTTCTTTCTTATCTATTTGTTGGCTGTATGCCTGGAAAACCTGGTTCCTATGTTAAAGTTCTATCAATGCTTTAAAACTATTTACTTTTAACATATATAGGTGGGTTCTTTGATCCCAAGTACTGGGTGTTTTGTTAAGTGGGCAATGGTATGGCAAAAGAAGCCATGGCCTTTAAAACAGGTGACATCTTTTAGACATATTGTGTGCTGTGTTTGCTGGAAGCAATACTGGATCAAATGAAGTGCCCAGAAAGTGCCCAGCTGAGAGAGGGATTCCTTATAGAGTCTATTCATGTCTAAGATTTATTTTTTTATCCTAACTATGGATAAAATCCATCATAGATTTCAAGTGTTCATGTTTTAGAATAGGTCATGGAATCCATTTTCCTTTCTGTTCCTTTCCTTTCTTGTGACCTATGGCACGCTGTACAACTGGCATTTCACTAAAGGTTATCTTCTTGTGGTTACGTGAAAGACCTTGCTCCAGCTAGGTTGTTTGACAATATTAGGAGGTCTGAAATGCAGTAAACAATATAGTTGTTAGAAGATGTTGATTAGAAGTTAATTCTAATTATATCACCACAATGGGGTCCCCTAGCAGTATGTCACAGCATAAATACTGGTTTTCGAAAATGACTTTGTTCACCTATTTGGATATAATATGTACTTGCTGTTTAATAACTTACTTACCATTTGATTATAATTTGTTGGAATTTACTGGCTTATGTTAGTTTCTTCATCTCTCTCTTCAGCATAGGCTTTTGATCTGTTCACCATCCACTGACATTGTATTTTAACTTCTGTTACTTTGAATTGTCTGCATTTTAACTGTAATATCAACGGGTTTCCGTTGATATTAGGTGGGAGTATCAAAATAAGCAATAGCAGTCTAGGTTGGGGTCTGGTTTTACTGGAGAGACAAGGACTAAAGGGATTTAATTTGGCCTAGAAAGCAGATTGCTTTTTAGTCTGACTTCCAGGATAATTGGCACAAAGGAATTTGAAGAGACACTGATATCATGTTTATTTGGGACCCAAGGTCTTTTTGTAAGTTGGGTCACATTATGCATAACATATTTTCAGCTTATAACTAGGCAGTAATATTGATAGTACGAGAAACACCGCCACCCTGCAGAAAAAGGTGTTTTATTGTTTCAATCATATCTTAATGCTGAAATAGGTTTAATTTTTACGCTAAAATTGGAGATTATAAAGGTCTTTTATTGTTTCAATCATATCTTAATGCTGAAATAGGTTTAATTTTTAAGCTAAATAAGGGAGACATTGAGAGTGATGTATTTTATTAGAAAACTAAAGTTTATTTCAACCTAAAGTTTGGCTTCAAATTATACCTAAATACCCCCTTCAGATAAATATGTAATTGTTCTTTTGAATCGTGTCTTAATGGCTCAGAATCTTATAAATCAATGTTGCTCTAAATAAATTAATTAGAACCAAGGCAGATCTAATCTCTGTTTTTCAACAACTTCCTGAAAAGAATCCATATATGAAATTATGTAGAATTAATAGAATTTAAAAAAACTTCAGTGAGGCTAATAGACTCCACTGGGTTTCATAGAGCTCCAGTAAAATTGAAGGACTCTATTGAAGTGGGACAAAGATCAAGACCGCTAAAAAGGTTACCATGGTCTTGGTTCATAGAAATAAGAAGGGATGGTTTCAAAATAATCAAGAAAAGCGGACACTTGGAAACCAAAAACATTTTTCTTTAGCGTTATCACTTGGCAAGAAACAAGCTTCATTTTTATTGGAGGACCCCTAACCTGCTGAACACTAATTGGAGGAACACATGGCAGCCATATTGAAAGAGACTCAGAAATCCTATAAAACTGGCAAGATATTGTTGACAAAAAGGGAATATCTTGCTTGCTATGGAGACTCGCTGAAAGGCAAAGGTCCCTAAAGGGACCTCGTTTTTTTTCCTTTGCTTTAATTCTTTACTTTTTATGTCTTTTTCCTAAGTCTTTTCTTAAGTCTTTTCCATTTTTAAAGTTAATTTTAAGCTTCTTAAGCTTTTACTTTAATTTTCTTTTATTTCACTCTCTCATGTTTCACTATTTCCAAGCCATTTTTGTTCTAATTTCTCTTTTCTTTTGTTTTCTTTAGTCTTTTAAAAGTTATTGATAAATTTGGGGTGCACTCCACATTCTCCCAGGTATAAAAGGGGGTTACACACAGATAAGTTGCATACCAAGTGCCACAGTAGACATAAAAGGTGCCAAACATTAAATCACAGAAAGAGGCATGATTCTGTAGCATAACCACAATCATTGGGCTGCTGCCTGTAAAACTGAAGCGTAGAACACGTCTCTGAAAGCATGCTTATGAGTGCTGACCACAGAGAGGGGCTGTGTTGAAATCCAGGGATGACATTGCATCTGCAAATGAGAGTGGGTGATGGGCAATGACGTCTCATTATGAAAAAGGATGAGATACCCAGTGTGTGTGTGTGTATATATATATCCCCTCAAACACTGGACAAATGAGAATTGCTCACTTTAAGGCAGATTTAATTGCTGGTTTCCCCCCATCTGTACCTGACTCTCCTAACAGAGGTTCATCTTACAAAAGGAGACCAACTCTTCCTAAAAACCCAAAGCCATAACAGTTCTTTTCCTTACCTCCTGAAGTCTTATTTTTTCTTTGTCTACAGGGCAGGTAGGCACTGTATTCAGTTCTCTAAAGAGATGTATAAAAGTATGTTAATTCATGTAATGACACTGTCTTAACCATACTGGATCAGACCATTGCTTCACAGATTTCATTATCCTGGCTTTAACAACAAACAATTTCAGATGCTTCAGAGAATTTCAGTGCAGGATCTAATGCAAGCAAGTGCAGACTAACTGCACGGGGTCTCCTGTGTTGGCATTCATGAGTATACCTGAAATGACAACATGAGTGTGAGAAGCACAATGTAAAATATGGGCCCACAGGGTATCAAACATGCGGTGCCTTCGCCTATGGAAAGCCCATGGCTATTCAGGAGTGCCTCCCACCAAATACATGGCACCCAGGAGTAGACTAGAAACAACAACAACCACCTATGTGCTACGTACGGGCCTGCAATGCTGGGAGCCTCACCCCCAGAAGGGGAGGTTATGTTTAAGTGAACATCAAAAAATTATGATAATAATGTGTCTCCATCAAAGATTCCTATGTTAGGAGAGGCCCCACCCCACCATTTAACACAGGGCTCAGACTTCTCTAGAAGCTGATCCAACTCCATCTCAGTGCGCCCAACTAATTCCCAATACTACACATAGTAGAGGGGACCAGTTCCTTGGCAAGGCCTTAAAGCACAACCCCTCAAATGCTTCAAATTAGATTACTCCTACTTTAGGATCCATCTCTGTCCTTTGATTGCACGTTTAGAGCTCTTGTTGCAATCAAAATAAGCTATCAGCATATATGATGGGAACTTTCCCCACCCCTAAGTCCAAGAGCCACATAACAAAATTTTCATTATGCCAGAGTCACAACATGCACGACATTGATCTCAGCTTTCCCCAATCCCAAGGATGGGGCAGCTTGGCTTCCCCCAAACCACTAACATATCAAAGCTCTGGCTCCCAGGCAGTCTTGTGGGTTTGAGCAGCAGCAATGGCTACACAGGGCATGTTTCCCCTGCTCCCACAGTCCCTATGAGGTTCCGGTGGCTGAAACGGTGACTCAAACTTTTCTTGCTCCTGAGGGAGCTGCATGGACACATGCCTGGCAGCCACTTCTGGTGAGAACCACCACCAGCTCCTGAGCTGCCATTTTCTTACCTCCAACATACGTGAAGACTGAATTTAGCCTTTAGCATGGTGAATCAAAAACTCTTGTTCATAAAATTATATAAAGGATATATAAAATTACAACACTGTAGATGAAAATTACAGCCTCTGTACTGGATATGCCAGACACACAGCCATCATAAAACCTCCTTACTAGGATGGGTAAAAGGGAGGAGTTGTCTTTTCTTGTTTGTTTGTACATGTAAAACGTTTATGAAAATATAGTGCCTGCTCCTGCTCCTACTGAAGTCACTGTCAACAAAGTAAGGTTCGTAGCCTTGACAGAAACAGAAAGATAGTATCATCAGCAACTCAGGAAGACAAGAACAGAACAGCCCTTTTTGGAAAGGGAAGTGGGCCTTATTTTAGAAGCTGGCTTTCCTGTCCATTCTGACAAGACACTTTTCAAGAGATACTTTTAACTTGAACTCTCCCCCTTTCACATCTTTCATTGCCAGCTGTTCTGCAGCCAGCCAGTTCACAGTACAGCTAAATAAGTAGGTCAAGGTGCAGTTAAGAAAAAACACAACCTATATTTCTACCTCTAATACTTAAAGAGTGCAATCCACTGAGCGGATAGGGCCTGTGCTAAGCGCTAGTGTCCTCTGGTCAGAGGCTCATGCCTGTAGTCTCTCTAGCAACCAAGAGACTGTAACCAAGTCAAGAAAGTGTACCTGAGTTCTTGCATCCTCATGAGTGTCGCATCCCTTATCTCCCCTCCCCGTCTTTAGATTGTAAGCTCTCAGGCAGGGACCATGTCTATCTTGTTTTTTTGTAAAGTGCCAGGTACATCGCTGGCGCTATACAAAAGCTAATAATCATAATAATCATAATAATAGCACAATCCTTAGTCCTTAACAGGACAACCACTTATACAACAAATGAACTAAAGTCAGTATCACACCAGGGATAAATCCATTCCACTGTGCCCCCACAGCAGTGATGTTTTCCTTTAATGAATCACCTAGGTCTCAGAAGTGGCATAAAAATAAATCATGGAAAAAGAGTGATTCACAGATATTATCTCGTAGGGGTGGTGTTAGAATTGACTGTTAAAATAGCACTTCTTTGCTTTTCAAGTGCTAGGAAACAAAAAGCTATCTTGTATCCTCAGAGTTGTATTCTAAATTCCTGTTGGTTTGTGTAGGTATTGCTAATGCTTATGTGAAGACACTATTTGACTTTTTGTTATTAAATCTGTTTTTAATTAAAACATTAATTAAATCTCACCTCACCTGTTGCTAGTAAATGAAATACTAACAGCAGAAACAATGGTAAATTTCACTGTAGCCGTGAGAACTCAGTGGATGGTCTTGAGCAAGTCACACACTCTCAGTCTCAGTTCCCCGTCTGTAAAATGAGAATGCATGTATCCCCATCTTGCCCCATTTTCTCTTCCCCGTATCCAAAATTGTAAGACCCTCGTGGTAGGGAAACGTCTCAAAAAACATGACTGTATAGCACATGGCAGATTTCTGGTGCTATGTGAATCTCACCATTTTGTATGGAAAAAAATTACCATCATTTGCCTAATTCAACCAATGCTTTCACTATCGTGCTTTGAATTGTTTAAAATGTTCTTTACAGTTAAAAAGTTATTTGAATAAATGCTAAAAAAAGGAGAAGGAATAAGGAAGTAAATGCCTAGTTAGACACTATTCAAGGAGAAACATTTTTTTAAAAGGAACTGCTGAAGTCCATCCCACACAACCGGATGGATCTGAGAGAGTCAGATTCTACTTTTAGTTCTAATGGGGATGCATCAATATTTGGCCCTGATCTTGCCACCAGATCTGTGTTCAAGAGACGGGTTCGGCTGTACAGAACCCCAGTGAAATCAGCATGCAAGAGGATTCCTTCATCCACTCATATGATCCGACTGCAGGACTGCATCCGAACTGATTTCACATCAGTGTGTCTCTCTCCAATGTAAGCAAGGAGGAGGTGAGCCTTCAATGGCACTGAGATGGTTAAGCCTAGCCAGGAGGGGATAGGGAAGCAATTTAATGCCTGATTAAGCACTAATGCCAGACAGTCATATGTGTAGTGGAGAACAGGTTATGTGAGAGCATGGCTAGACCCTACCATATATGAAAGTTTCTTTATGACATGAGAAGATTTCACAGGAAGGTAGGTTCCAGTGAGGTTTTTTTACACCCTCTCTAACAGGTGGTTATGACTTATTATTGCATGCTTAGTTATTAAAAATGTCATGATTATGTAAAAAGTAATATTCCTGTAATTCCAATATGCATGTATGTCAGCCATTCATGCTTGATGTAATTTCAGTCCTCATGAAACACTAAGTGTAACAATATAAGAAAATTCTGAATCATAATTGGAATATAAGAGTTAGGAATGTGAACCCTTTTTTTTTTTTTTTTTTT
>QEPC01004473.1:90076-115797 GCA_003113815.1 Sphenodon punctatus | reverse complement strand
GTGGCTAAAGCCGCCTTTCGCCAGCTGTACCTGGTACGGGGGCTTCGACCTTACCTCTCCAGGCCCGATCTGGCCACTCTTGTCCATGCCGTCATCACCTCGAGGCTAGACTACTGCAACGCGCTCTATGTGGGGCTTCCCTTGTTTCTGGTTCGGAAGCTGCAGCTAGTTTAGAATGCGGCAACCTGTCTCCTGACGGGGCAGCGTGAGCACATAACACTGGTGCTCCGCACTCTGCACTGGCTGCCTATAGCGTACCGAGCCAGATTCAAGGTGTTAGTATTGATTTACAAGGCCCTGCACGGTCTGGGCCCCTCATCTCTCAGGGACCGCCTCGCCCTCCACGCCTCACAGCGATCCCTTCGGTCGACCGGGGGCGCCTTTCTGGAGGTCCCCTGTGTAAGACTGGGGGCCACAATGGAGAGGGCGTTCTCGGTGGCCGGGCCGCGGTTGTGGAACTCCCTCCCAGAGGCGGCTCGCCTGGCCCCGGGCCTATTGGCCTTTCGAAGTATTTTTAAGACTTGGCTGTTCACCCAGGCCTTTGGAGGGGAGGGTGGGGGAGTGGGTTAATTTCTGTGGGAGGTGTTTTAAATTTGTTTTAATTAAAATGTTTTGGACTTTGTGTGTGAAAAAATTGGTTTATATTATGTTGGAAGCCGCCCCGAGATGCCGTAGGCATGGGGGGCGGCATATAAATATAAGGAAATAAATAAATAAATGTATAAGAAATGTTCAAGTGTGGTTAAACTGGGGTTAGTGTCATGTCTGAGAACACCCTTTGTCCCCCACTCTACAAGCAATCCGATGCTACTCAGAATTTGAAGTCTTATGGACTTTTCCATATATTTTTTTCTCGTTTACTGGTCTGAGAGCTTGTAGGAAGGATACTGATCAGAGGTAGAGAACCCTTTCCCTCCCAGAGACCAACTGAAAAAAATTGTACAAGCTCTAAGAGTCACATAAAAGTTGGAGGCAGAGATGCCTACAGAGTGCACTCAGGAAGAGGGGGGTCCAAATTATGGATCTGTGCCCAGGATCTGTTCCCTATCCTTGTGTGCATGCCCTCATCTCTGCTTCCTTACCCTGAGCTGAGATTTTCTGTTCTTGAGAATAGGAACTGATATAGGGGCCAGATCTAGGAACTGGAAAGGGGCCATATAAAAACTTGCGCCTTGGGCCACATTTAGCCCAAGAGCCTAAGGTTCTCCAACTCCGGTGTAAGGGAACAAGAGCAGGGATGGGAAGGACTGGTCTGAGATGAGGGATTAGAAATGCACCACACACCAGTGTGGCTTGTAGCTAAGCTTTTGGCCTACTACACTGTTTCCTAAAGTAATCTGCCTCATGCTGCCTCTTCTAGTTACGTCCTCCTCTCTCTGCAGGTGAGGTGGAGGTGGGAATGGGGGAACTGGTTAGGCATTTATAGGGCCTCTCTCTGGTAGGGTGAATGTGCTAGTGTGTACTGAGCTCATCCTGTAGCATTTCCCAGTCAGAGAACATGTAAAAGATTCTCCCTATGTGAATTCTCCAACGTATACCGAGTGTCCCAATTTCTCCTGAAGCTTCTCTCACATCCCTGGCCATATTCAGGGTTTCTCTCCTGAACGGATTCTTCGTTTTAAAATAGCAAATTTTAAAAGTGAAACAAATCACACATACATATAAGGTCCCCTTATTTAAAACAGATTTGACTGCCATGCCCCCTCTGACAGCAGCATAGACGATGAGTTGCCAGTTTTTCCCCCCCTAGCACCTGATCTACAGTACAGGAGCAAATGCTGGTTTTCCCTTTTTGAATTTTTTCCACTAGCGCTTTGAATTTTGCTCTCTATTCCATGCCATGCAATGTGTCGTTTTTTATTCTGCACCTACTGTGGTTTTTTCATCCATTGTGTGTTCTATTCCATTGATCATGGAAGAGTGAAATTTTAAAGCCATCCCCCGCCACCTAAAAGCCCACCAGCCACCACTGCCTATGCTCCTGGTGCCGAAAGGATAGGGAATTCAGACACAGGCAGCTGAATGCAGCAGCCATAATGGACAGACTACATTAAGGGGAACTGGCAGTTGTGGTTGGGTCTGCCCAGAGAAATAGCAACATGAGTGGCTGAAAATGGGGGAGAGGGACAAGTGTTTCCACCATAAATTACTTGTGCAGTTGTGTGCTCCACAACCCTTTGTCCCCACCACACAAATACATGCTGGAGGTCACAGGTAGTTAACTGAGTAGGTGTGATATTTTCGTGTTTTTTTCCCCCTTTAGATAAACAAACTTTTTGGCTGTACTGAATCCAGGAGCTCCTTTATATGAAAATGCAACTGGAAGATTTGATGCACACTTGGTCTGAGACAACTGATTAGCAGTAGAACCTGGAAAAGCATGAATACGCCAGACTTCAAGGGTGATAACATAGGGAATATTCCAAGGGAAGTGGAAACGTAGCAATTGAGCAACTTCTTATTTCCAATATGAATTACAATGTTTAATGCTCCCCCCTACCTCTCTACACTTATCGCCCTCCATACTCCAGCCCGTGCACTTCGCTCCTCCTCTGTCCCTTCTCTCACCCTTCCACGCCTTCCCTGCTCCCCTAAGCGCCTTCGTCCCTTCTCACTTGCTGCCCCCCATGCCTGGAACTCCCTCCCTGTCCACATCCGCCTTGCCCCCTCCCTTCATACCTTCAAATCTCTCCTTAAAACTCACCTCTTTCGCTCTGCTCTGTCTGACTCTTTATCCTGCTGAGCCACTATTCCTATACCTACGATCGGTTTACCCTTATCCTTGCAACATGGACCTGCCTGCTGTCATTCTCATCGTAACCAAGCCAAGTACGTGCACTTGAGACCTCGCATCTTCATGAATGTTAGACCCCTTGTCTCTCCCTCTGTTCCCCTTCCTAAGTCTCTCCCCCAGCTCCTGTCTCTCAGATTGTAAGCCCTAGGGGCAGGGACCGTGTCTGTTTTATTACTTTGTAAAGTGCCAGGTACACTGCTGGCGCTATATAAATGTTTGTTAATAATAATAATAATAATAATAATAATGCATAGAAATGTAAAATAGATAAAGACCTATCTTACAGAATTAAAACAACCATTAAGGATCGAATTCAGAGTCTGTCTTGGAGCCCTGTGTCCACAGCCACTATGACTCCTAGGCCACTATGTTTGTTTATTTATTTATTACATTTTTATCCTGCTTCTCTCGCCTGATGGAGACGCAAGGCAGCATACAATGCACAGTAATCAACTATATCAATAAATATACAACATAAAACATAAATAAAAATATATAAATACATCATCTAACAACACTGCAATACACTAAACAATCCCATCCCACCAAATTAATGCACCCCACTCTCCTCATCCCCTCTGCCAAACGTCTGAAGAAAGAGCCAGGTTTTACATTGTTGATGGAAGGCCAGGATATCTGGTCTGAGGCGAATCTCCACCAGGAGGGCATTCGACAGCGACAGAGCAGTCACCGAGTACACCCTCCTGTCCGTCTGCACCCTCCTATAACATGAACTTCCAGGAAGGTGCACCCCCAGACAACTGCAAGGGCCGCCCAGGAACAATGGGAGTGAGGCAGTCTCTCAAGTAAGTGGAGCCCAGGCCATGTAGGGCTTTATAGGTCAAAATCAGCACCTTGATTTGGGCTTGGAAGACAACAGGCAGCCAGTGCAGCACGCGGAGCATGCCAGATTCTGTGGTCCACAGCACACAAGGGAGTGATGTGGCAAACATCAAGCCAATGGGGTCAGGTACCCACTCAAAGTTGGGTGGACTATAGGCAGTTATCCAGTATGAGAACAAGCAGAACCTGAGCTCGCAACCTTCAGGAGCACAGATGAGTGCTTGAAGTACTTAAACCACCATTCCCTGTCAGTGTCACTGATACTATGGCAGGCTATGTTGAAGAAACAACAACAGATGGCTATGTGTGATACATCACTATGAAATATGCTTGGTTAAATATACGGATACAAAATATTTTTAAAACTGACTGTGATCTTCTTACACAGAATCTCCATATCAGGTTCTCTCCGGTGGGGTGAATTTTGGAAGCATGGAGCATAGCCCCTAAGCCTTATGGAGTCATAAGCAATGGAAACCCTAATACTACGGAGGCAGAAGCAACCTCACAGCTATCCACAAACTCTGCTGCCACTGACCAAGTTCCTTCATAGCCATACAACAAAAAATCAAGAATGGTATTCAGGAGTTAATACTTTTCTAACAGCATTGATTTATCATTGGATAACACATGGAGATGCACAGGGGGACATAGAGCAGAAAACAAGAGGACAGGGGGAGTTATAAATAAATTATTTTTATCTAGCATAAATTCAAGTGTTCTGTCCTTGTAAGTTTACAAGTTAAAACCTTGCTAATCATTACTTCATTAGTTTGCAAACCCGATAATTCTCATTAAAACCTGTAGTCTAATTCCCTTCTTCAAAAAGATTTATGGAGCTAAATGCTGAAGTGAGATCCCATATTACTAAGACTTCATTATTTTTACAAAGTATACCATAGTAGATTATATATAAAGTATTATGCATAATTAAAAGGCATGTAAAAATGAACAAAGTGCATTTTGTGCTGCAGTAGCTTTGATTTTACTGTCTTTTCTGTTTATTCATAACTTTGAAATGACTCCTCAGTCATTAATGGTAATTAGCAAATATCTGCTGCACTTGATGTTTCCCTGTAGTACAGCCAATCGTTACCAAATCATTTGGCATTAATGTAGACAGCATAAGTCTTATGTAAATTAAGTATACATGTGGGTTTGGGTTTTTTTTAAATGTTAAAAAATAGTTTTGCCCTTAACATCTAGTAACACAGTTGTAACTGAGAAGAGTAATTCAAGAGCCATCGTGCTCCTAAAAAGTCACTGAAAATTGATGCTACATTTTTGTATATCATAACCCTGTCTCTCATTAAAGCACTTTAATTTTCCATGCAGCAGCAGCTCAAGTGCTCAGTGTACAACATTAACTTTATTGAAGAAAACACCGATACGGCTGAAGCCTTTCCTGTTCGAACTGTAATGCAGTGAATTTGAATAATGTATCTTTTTGTTTTCTGCAATAGCATTTAAATTATCAAAACAATGTTTGGATGTCGGTCTCCTCTGGCAACAAAACAATTTGATGTGAGCTCTTTTACAGAAATGCAAGCATGGTTGATAGTTTACACTTGTGTTCTTTACACTTGTGTTCTTAGAACTGTAAGTATTTAGAAGCATTTCTGGTATCTTTTATACTAGTGCTTTAATGTTATCAAGATGGCATGTTACTAAAAACAGTTGTAAGCGAACATGCAACTTTCCTCTTCACAGACCTTGTCAGAAGTGCCATTATTAATTTATTGCCAAGAATTACAAAATGTATTTTGATAAAATTGTACCTGAAACTGTAGCAGTTTCTAAAAAGGTAGAAGAGGCAGTCTGTGATTAAAACAATGCTACAGAAGATTTTAAAAACCAGCAGAAATCCCCCAAACCTAAGGATCACATCTACAAACAAATTTTAAAAGAAATGCCACATAATGTTAGGGAAAAAAGGTGAGCCATTCAAGGTCTTTGAGCTGCTGCTGTGACTGAAATAATGCAATGACCTCCCATAAGAATTATCTCTGAAGCATGAGAAGCTTAAGAATACCTTTCGATGTACTTTTCCATTTTGCTTTTATGGTTTTCAGATTAACATTGCCAGTTACAGAGAACTGTAACTAGTATACATAAAGGTCACTAGAAAGGAACATGGCATTTGATAAACTCAGTCCTGCAAACCTATACACAAGTACTCCACCAGTGGACTCTGTGGGGTCTAATTACGTGAATAACGTTTTGTAGGATCAACGTTGATTTTCCCCCCACATATTTTACGTAGAATATTTCCCATATGCCATATATTGACTGTGTTGTGAACTGTAATTACTACGTACATCCTCTTGTACTTGTGGAAGGTAGGACGACAATTGCCCTTGTTCGGGAGTAAAATGAAACACCAACACAGAAGGAAATAATAATGCTGGTCAGGTTCATCTGCAGGAGAGAGTGTGTTTTGATGAAATCGTATTATGTCTGAGCACAACTCCAGGAAATGCCTTCTGCTTCTGGGAAAGCTTTGGGGAAAGCCCCAAGCAGAAAAAGTTGACTTGGACCAAGATCCTCATTTGAGTCAGCGAGAGAGAGGGGGCTTATGTATCCTAATAGATAAGGTGTTGGGGCTTCGGAGAGCAGAGTTCAAATCACATCAGTGAACTAGCTGGGTGGCTTTAGGCAAGTTGCTGGGTGCAGCCACATGAGATGCCTGACCCTCCCTGGGCAGCCTTATCCCTTCCTGGGTAAATGAGTCAAGGGATGTGTGGCTTGTATGTCCAGGGGCTGCCAGATGTTCACCTCAACCCAGTGTGGGACAAACATCTGCTTGCTCCATAACGCATCCTCAGAGAAATCCTGAGGATGCGTTGCGCCTCAGCCTTACCCCTAAGTGGGGTAAGGCTACCCAGGATGAAGCAAGCCCATGGGGCTGGGCATGCTTGCCCCTCCACGCTCTGGGGAACCCTGTGAGCAACAGGTGCTAGTACCGGTCGCTCACAGCCACATCACAGTCAGGGCAGGAGTCCAGAGCCCCTGGGGGAGGGGGGGGAAGGGGAGACTGTGCTCTTCCCAGGCTCCCCTCCCCCCCCGATCCATCTGACGGACAGCTGATGGGAGGAGGGGGAGCCTGGAAAGAGGAATTGTGCTCTTTTGGGGCACCCCTTGCCCAACTGCCAGGCAGGGGGGAGGAGCACACACTTTCTGCTGCCCCCCCCCCCCCCAACAGCTGCTTGAGTTCCCAGCTCCCCGCGCTGGTTATCAGGCCCACCCTGCTCTTGTGGCTGCACTCACTTTGTCTGCACCTCAGTTTTCCATCTGTAAAATGGGAAGTTGCATTCCTTACAGGGATGTTTTAAGGGTGAACTAGATAAGGATCGTAAAGCACACTGAACACTGCAAGTGCTATATAAACGATACAGTAAATTTTACTCTGCAAATGAGAAGCAAGCACTGTTCTCATGCTACTGTTCACATTTCATTTTCTTGCAGTGTCTTGTAGACCCCACCAGAGAAAGCAGGAGTGGTAAGATTTTTTTTTTCCTTCTTCTAAAACTATGTGTGGTGGAACATGAAGAGAAAAGGGATGGGAACAAAAACATAAAAGGGAAGAAACGTACAGGGATAGGGACAACACAGAGATAAAGGAAACTGAAAAGAAGAGACAAAGGAAGAGCTTTAAGACTTCTTTTAAAATAAATGAATGTGGAAAAGGCCAAAATAGGGCTTATGAAAACAAACTGTTGTTGCTGAATATATTTTGTAATTTGTTTGTAATCTTTCTTATTACACTAAAATGAAACTGTTATTAGTTCCCCACCACAAGCAAATGATAACTCTCACACTATATCATGCTCTTAGTTCTTCAGCTGATATTACCCATTCAGAAACTCTCCGCATTTTATTCCATTACTCCACTGTCTCCAATTACTCATGGCAGGTCCGAATAAAAATGTGTATCAACCTTTGGCAATAACAGACCATCAATAGTTAAAAGTGATTTCATGTTGCCACTGAAACTCTCTATACTGGTAAAACCAGTGATGTTGGAGATTGTCTGCTCTGAAAGGGGAAATGATGCCAGCATACAAAAAAAAAACAACCACCAACCCTAGACATGTTGTCTGTCATTACACACATACAGGCAGCAAAATGATCGTTTGATTAAAGGGCTGCAATGTTACTAGCATTAAGGAGGAGAGTGAAAGCCGGCTATTTTGCTAAAAGCTCTCTCCCTAGCAACTAGTCCAAGCAACTTGGCTGGGCACTATATATCTTTATATCAATTTTGAATTTCACCTTTTATTTTCATTGAACAACTTCTTATTCGTGTATTAGGAGACCGGGTGAACAGATGATCTTATTCAGCCCTCTAGTACCACTCATACCTTCTCACATTTGTTTTCTTTCCGAAGTACTAAGTCCCAGTCTTTTCCATCTCTCTTTCTACGAACGTTTCTTCAGGCCCTTAATTTTTGCTGCTCTTCTCTGAACCCAGTACAATCAGACAATAGTCTTTTTGAGGTGGGATACCAATACTGCATGCAATATTCTAGATAAAACTGACTCATCAGTTTGTCTAATGGAATTATAATCTTTCCTGTATTATTTTCCATCCTCCTCTTTGTGTATTTTAACACCCTGTTCATGGTTTTCACTGCAGTTACACAATGCAAAAAGGTCTTTGTTGGCCTGTCAACTATGATAGCCAAGTCCTCACCTCAGCTGATACTATCAGTCTAGTTCTTGTAGGGCATGTGAATCATTCAATTTCCCCCCCACCAATGTAAATAAATGTAAATGCAATAAATAAGTAAATAAATACATTTATTTACACCGAATTTCATCTGATATTAAGCTGCCCATTTAGCTTGGTCCAATCCCTGTTAATACCATTAGTCTTCTCTGGACTGGACTAAATAACTGTCATCAGCAAATTTTATTACCTTAATGCCTACCCCTTTTCCTAAATAAATATATTAAACAACACAGGGCCCTGTATACAGGCTGCAGATAGACAGAGCACTTTAATAATTAATTGTATCTATATAAACATTTGTATGTGTGCAAGCAATTGGCCCAGGTCACACAGTCAGTATGTAGCAAAGCCAAGAACAGAAGCCACACCTGATGCCTACGTTTTGTACCTCTAACTTTTACCTATATTGTTTTAGAGGTTACTTGTAAAGCAAGGACACCAGGCTCACTACTACATAGAAATGGCTTTATTAGTTTTAGATTGAGCATGCCATATAGGTCCCATTACTGACAGCAAATAGTTCAAAATGGAACAATTATGCAATGCAGGCTATAAAGAGTAATTAAAAACAAGACTATCTGGCCCAGTGCATAGCACAGCGTGATGGAACCTTAGAAATTTTCTGTTTGTTGTTAATTTCTCTGTCACATTCAGAGACACTCAGCTTGAAATAATAAAATCTATTATTGTTGCCAGCACAGATGACCTGAATAATTTTGCTGGAGTTATTCTCTGATAAGTTATTTCAACTTAGCAGTCAGACATGTTGCGGTTATAAATGTGAGGTTATGAAATGAAGAACTGCACTGGTTAATGTCAGGAACCATCAGCCAACAACAAAAATTAAAATGAGGAACAAGCTTTGGGAACTGCCATAACATCAGATATACCATACTTCCCTGTCCTACACTTGCTCAGTTCACATATTTCTGACTGGCTATGCTACATGCCTGAGGAAGGGCCTCCTGTGGCCCAAAAGCTGGCACATCCTCACCAACAGAAGTTAAGAACATAGTAAGTGCCATACTAGGTCAGATCAAAGGTTCATCAAGCCCAGCACCTGCTGCTGACAGCGGTCAATCTTTGTCGCTTGGAGAAGTACCCAATAGGTCACTATGGGGCAATTCATTTCCTGCTGTTCACTCCCAGATCCTGACATTAAGAGGAGCTTACATTCCCCAAACCTACCTCGCCAATAGCTGTTAATGGACCCATCCTTCAGAAACTTGTCTAATCCTTTCTTAAACCCTGTTATACTACTGGCCTGGACCACATCTTCGGGCAACAAATTCCAAAGTTGGTCCAATAAAAATATATTGTTTGAACTACCTTATCTCCATCTCTTATACCTGGGACCAACACAGCAACCACACTCTTTCTAGATATTTTCTTTGACAGTTCTCTGGTGTTCAAAGCATTTGAAGACATGCGTCTTACAACACCACACTCTTATTAGGTACAGTAACACACTTTCTGCTGCATGTCCTCCACCCTCACTTCCATCTCCACATGAGATTATCACACTGGAGGCCAACAGAGGTGGTCAAACCGGATCTGCCAGGGCCAATGTTTTCTCCAAGACAGGAAAACACATACCTGAATGTTCAAGGACCTCTCTCCTACCTGTCAGAATCTAGACTGATTAACATTTAGAGCATATTGATAGCCCTTTCTTCTCTTGATAATTGTAGAAGAGCAAGTGTGCTAAGCATTGGACGTTTTGGCTTTTAAAATATTTTGCTTGCAGGTATGTATCTATTGTTTATGGTGGAAAGAGCAGTCCAGGATATTAAACAATGTAAAGACATCTAGAGCAGACGATTATAACTTTTTAATATATATTTATAAAGAAATTATCAGTTAACATGGTGATGAGGGTCTTTTAAATACAATTATGCAGAAGGCAGACAACACACTACTGAATATTTTGCACTCAGTCTGATTTAGATGCCCCTTGTCTCATTGAAAAGAAAGCTTATTCATCTATATTGGTACATTATATTTGTAGCATCTCATTTAATAAGTAGTGTCTCAGCAATCAAAAAGAATAGTTAATCCAGCAGGAAGCTACCACCTTGACAGCTTGATCATATAAATTAAGACTCGGAGAATGCCAATGATGATTTGAATTCTCTACAAGATAGAAGACAGTACATGCTAGTCTAAGTTAAATCCTTGTATAGAGAAATCTGAGTGTTTAACAGTACTTGCCCTAAATTCAACACCCTATTACCCATTTCGGGCGTCTCAATTCAGAACACCTCATCCATTTACAGCCACTGCAAGGAGCCTAAATTCCACCAATGACACCTAAATTTTAGAATCGTAACGCATGGATTTCTCTCAGCTTTATCCAGTCTAGCCCCCAGAGATTAAGCAAGTTCCACTATACTTAACACCACCCCCGAGAGATGATGTCTGTCTAACCAATTTGTAAAGGCTCCCAGGCATGGGGCCCCCATAACCTTCTCGGAGTCTTGAGAAGAATGGAATATAAATTAAAAACGAACAAACCTCCCTTGGCAGACTGAGGTGCCAAAAAATGACACAGTAATTGAAGCCTGAACAGGGTTGAGCAGAGAGGAACAATTACTTCCCCGGTCACAGAGATAATACTCCTGTCAATATAACCCAAAATAGCGTTTCCCTTTTTAGCTGCTGCTGCATTGCATTGTTGACAAATTAAGTCTTCCATGAATATAACCCCCAGATTCTTTTCAGAAGTACTACTGCCCCCCAGTCATCTCCAATTTTGTATTTCTAATTTTTCTTTTCTATATGCATAAGACACTTTGCATTTGTCTTTATTTGATTTTAACTTGGAATTTTTTAGCCCAATTTTCCAAGATCCTTTGGATCCAAGATCCTTTTAGATTTTTATCTTATCTTTCAGAGTGTTTGCAGTCCATCCCAGCTTTGTGTCAGCAGCAAATTTGATTTTAAAAACCCTCTCCATATATTAAGCACCAACAGACCCTTGGAGGGGACTTCTTTGATTACCTGTTCTCAATCTGACAAAGAATTATTCTCTACCACTCTGGGAATGAATCATTAAAAGGCATAATGCACGCTCAATTATAAAGCCCCAATATTCTATTCGTTATCAAACTGACACAATTAAAGTTAGGATTCTGAAATTTCTGGTAAAGAATCACTTGCATAAGAGGTTGATGCTGACCAAAGTTCAGCTAAATCGGTTGAAGAACAGCTGAGATATCACAGTGAGAAAAATCACGCTTTGAAGTCTGGTTTTTTTGGCCAGTCTTGACTGTCTCAATCTGATCAGAGTAGAGGAGTTTAGTGTTGGTTGGGAGGAGGTGTAAGCCTTTAGAAAATTGAAGGAGGCTGCCACGGGGTGCCCTTTGTTTCCTTTTTGAAAATCAGAGTAGTAGTTTTTAATTTATGACATCTAGGAAAGTCAATGTTAGCCTATGGAGAGCATCGTATACCTGTGAGATACACGACGTATACCTGTGAGATACACGACGTATACCTGTGAGATACACGACGTATACCTGTGAGATATGCCATGGGGTGACGACAGGAGCAGGGGCTGAGTTTCTGTCATCCATTCATGTCATATTTAGGTTTATGGATGTGCAGGGGAAAGTTTAAGTGGGGGTTTAAAATGTGGCAGGGGAGGATTAAGGAGGAGAATCTCATTGTTCTGGAGTTTCGTCCCTCCCCACCCAGTCGTCTGGATTACCCCAGCAGTTGTTAGTGTTCCACTGCTGGCAGCTAGCAGGAAGGAGGCAGGGGGTGCAAATCGAGAGCAGGTGAGAGGGGGGAAGAAGGGAGTGAGGAGGCAGATCGGGACCAGGTGGAAGGAGGAAAGAAGGGAGGGGGTGCTGGGGACCCAGCACGGGGGTGACAGGGGATCCTCCTGGAGCCATTCCTTGCTCTGCTGCTCCTCCCGGCTGGGTGAAATTAACCAGAGGGCTGGGAGAAGCAGCAGACCTAGGAACACCTACAGGATTATTCCCCCTCGCCCCCCAGCAAAGTCACCCCATACCAGGTCCCCAGCCCCCCGCAAGCAAAGCACGAAGGGTGGTTTAGCTTGGGGGTGCTGGGGGTCCAGCATGGGGGGCGGGGGGGAGATTGACTTTGCTGGGAGAAGATAGGGGATCCTCCTGGAGCCGTTCCTGTTAATTTCACCCAGCTGGGAGGAGCAGCAGAGCTAGAATGGCTCCAGGAGGACCCATTTAGCTTGGGGAGTGCAGCAGTGCTAGGGACCCGGAGCAGGGGGTGACTTTGCTTGGGGGGTTGAGGTAGGCCCCCAGCTGGGTGAAATTAACAAGCAGGCTGGGAGAAATGGCAGAGCTAATAACGGCTTATCCGTGTAACGGGAAGGGGGGAGGATGAGTTCAGGTCGTGGAGGGGGTACTTGGGGGGTGGTGGTGGAAGTAGGGATGCTGGGTGGGAGGGCTTCAAATTCTGTCTTATCAGTGTTTAAATGAGGGTTCCCTTAAGCGCCTTCGTCCCTTCTCACTTGCTGCCCCCCAGCCTGGAACTCCCTCCCTGTCCACATCCGCCTTGCCCCCTCCCTTCATACCTTCAAATCTCTCCTTAAAACTCACCTCTTTCGCTCTGCTCTGTCTGACTCTTTATCCTGCTGAGCCACTATTCCTATACCTACGATCGGTTTACCCTTATCCTTGCAACATGGACCTGCCTGCTGTCATTCTCATCGTAACCAAGCCAAGTACGTGCACTTGAGACCTCGCATCTTCATGAATGTTAGACCCCTTGTCTCTCCCTCTGTTCCCCTTCCTAAGTCTCTCCCCCAGCTCCTGTCTCTCAGATTGTAAGCCCTAGGGGCAGGGACCGTGTCTATTTTATTACTTGTAAAGTGCCAGGTACACTGCTGACGCTATATAAATGTTTGTTAATAATAATAATAATAATAATAAGGAAGATTGAGGAGCAAGTAACATCCAGGGTACGGGAGCACGGGGGTCTGAGTGGTTGACTGGAGGGAGAGGAGTGGGTGGATGACAGGGGGCATATGGTTGGACAACAGGAGCAGGGGCTGAGTGTGGATTCCCACAGTCATGCTCTGCTTCTGTCGTCCACCCATGTAAATTTCAACAGTGGGGCAGTGGGAGGGGGAACAGGTCAAATTGGTCAGGCAGGATGGAGCACGGGGAAGGGGAGAGAGAGGGAGTCCGATCAGTTAGGGTAGGCAGTGGGAGAGAGCAGGGGGGCAGGCAAGGTGTTGGGTCTGCCAGGCAGGGAGGGGGAGGGAGTGCAGGGGCCGGGGAAGGCTGGACAGAGTGAGCCCAGGGAGGGTGGGGGGAAGCAGAACAGATCAGGTCAGGGTGGGTGGAGGAAGGGAGCATGGGGGCCAGATCAGGTCTGGATGGACAACAAGAGGGCACGGGTGGACGGCTGGGGGACTGTTCTGGAGCCGTTCCTGCTCCTGGAGGCTCTGCAGCCAATTATCCCAGCCAGAGCCCCATTCCCAGCCCCCCGCAAGCCGTTTAGCAAGCCAAGTGCAAAAGATGCTTTAGCTTGGGGGTGACTTTGCTTGGGGGGGGGGGGGTTGAGGTAGCCTCCTCTTGCAGCTGTTCCTTGCTCTGCTGCTTCTCCCAGCTTGGTGAAATTAACCAGAGGGCTGGAAGCAGCAGCAGAGCTAGGAACAGCTCCAGGAGGTTTGATTGGCCCCTCACAGCAGTCACCCCCTGCCGGGTCCCCAGCCCCCCCACAAGCTAAGTGCAGAGGGTGGTTTAGCTTGGGGGGTACTGTGGACCCAGTGCAGTGTGTGTGCGACTTTGCTTGGGGGGCTGACGTAGACTCTTGCAGACAGTCCTAGCTCTGCCGCTTCTCCCAGCTGGGTGGAATTAACCAGAGGGCTGGGAGAAGCAGCAGAACTAGAAATGGCTCCAGGAGGATGACTTTGCTGGGGGAGACAGGGATACTCCTGGAGCTCTTGTTAGCTCTGCTGCTCCTCCCAGCTGGGTGAAATTAACAAGAGGGTTGAAAGAAGAGGCAGAGTTAGGAATGGCTCTAGGGCGTCGGGAGCAGAGTATTGGCCTGTAGGTACTGGCCATGTGCACAAGCGTAGAGAGGGGCATTCAGGAAGATGGCTTATTTTGGATCATTCTGGGGACACAGACAGCCATGTAGCTTGTTGCCTTGGTGCTGTCTTGCCCTCCATCCAAGTCAGTGGGGCCATTAAATGACCAGGTAGTAAGAGGGGTCCTCAAGAATGACAAGGCAATTGTAGAGAAGCTAAATAAAAAATTTTCTTTGGTCTTCGCTGCAGAGGATGTGATCCTGATTGATTACAACAAGGCAAACGTTATTTATGATCAGGGACCCATGTTCACTGCATTTGCCCCATTGACACCAATGGGGAAGACGAAATGATAGAAACTCTGAGCCCTGATGGTGATAGCTTAGATCACTGACCAGAAAACAGCCAGGGACTTTGAACCTTAATAAGCGGTCGATGGCTGCTTTCAGACCTTCCTTCTCTCCCTCCCCTCCCCCCACAGCATATTCTGGCTGCAGTGGGGAATGCGCAGCCTAATCAAAAAACCTCCAGCTTACAAGAAGTTTTTAATTGCATGATTGAATTTTCAAGAGCCTTGAATCGTCTTGTAAACCGGAGGTTTAGTTGGAAGGGAGCTTGGTGGCCATCTAGTCCAATCCCCTGCTTGAATGCAGGATGACTACATCTACAACATCCCTGACAGATGGCCAATCTCTTTTTGAAAACCTCCAATGATTGACAGCTTACAACCTCCCTAGGCAGGTATTTAACTAGTTGTTAAGCTGTAATAATAGTACTTTCCAGCTGGCTTATGAATCTCTCACATGGAACTGAATCTAATGATGTAATATACCTTGTTTTGAGTAAGGCGAACTGCATTTCCACACTCGGATAGTCCTGTCACTTTATCAAAGGTGGAGAGAAGATTGGTCTAGCATGATCCATTCTTGACAAACTCATGTTGGCTACTTAACACTTCACCTTTCTCCAGGTGCCTGCAAATTGACTGTTTCATTATTTGTTCTAGAATTTTGCCTAGTACCGAAGTCAAGCTGACTGGGCTGTAGCTCCACACATCACCTTTTTTTTGCCCTTTCTTAAAAAGAGTAACTGTGTGCACCCTTATCCAGTCTTTGAAACCTCATGGAAGACCAGTGAAGTCCCCAAAGATGAGAGGTAATGGCTCAGAGAATACTTGAACTAAACCCTTTAATACCGTAGGGTGAATTTCATAGGGGCCTGATGATTTAGCTACATCATACATAGATACATCAATTCTAGACTATCACTTCTTATGTTCTTATCTATTCATCAGACAGGATCAGGGAACATGATGGGAGCAGGGGGAAAACAATAACAGGGAATGGATTCCCCATTGTGACCTATTGGGTGCTTCTCCCAAGCCACCGTGATTAGCCCAGCATCCTCTCTCCAACAGAGGCCAGATGGACCGTTGGTCTGACCCAGTATGGCACTTCTTATGTTCTTATGATACCCAAATACTCTTTTCACCAGATCCTTCCCTAGTCTAATCTGATTCTGTTCCTCCTCAATGTTTAATACTATAAACTCATGTAAACCGGGGATTTTTTAAAATGAAAACTGAAGTAGGTGTTGAGTACGACTCCGTTATTAGCTTTCCCTCTCTATTGCTTAATGGACCTATATTTCTATTGTCTCTCTTTTGCTAACAATGTACTTAAAGAATCCTTTTGTTGTTGTTTTTCACATCCCGCTAGCCACAGCTCATTCTGTAATTTTCCCTCCTCATTTTATTTATGCACTATTCTCCAATATTGGCACACTCTACTCTAGCAGTGGTAAAGTGTGCTCTACTTAGCACACTTGGCTACTCTAGCAATGGTAACGTGTAAAAAGGCAGCTGGCCTTACTTTACAACTGTGAAAGGCTAATTTTATTTATTGCTCATAGGTTCTAGATGCATTTCCTCCCTGTGCTCCTCTGTCACCGGCAGGGAACTGCTCCTGGGAAGTATCAGCACCGTGGCTGAAGTTCTAACAGAAATACCAGCACCAAACAGAGGGATGAGGGAAATGAAAGCGAGATTGGTATTCCTAAAACGTTGTTTGGAAAAATGTACTTCTCTAATCACAATCTCATCTTGCTATCATCGTGCATCCAAATTCAAAGCCTACAAGACTGGTCCTCAAGCTATCAGATATTGTTTATAAGTGGAAAAGTGTTACCGTTACATGCAGAGGAGAAGGTGACTTGTGCCAGGAGGGAGAGCTCAGCGTGGGCGAGTTCATGTCGCTATGAGAACACCAACTTTCGCATTTCCTGCCTTCTGTGCGTTCAAACCCCTTCAGCTTTGGGTCCACCCGTGTTTCCCATGAGAATAACCAGGCTACTGGCCGGAATAGGAGTCCGGCAGCCAGGAGTCCCAGCAAATCGCTGCCCCCGTCCCAATAGCGCCCCACGGGCTTTGCAGAGGTCTCTGCCTCCGGGGCCGGCGCTACAGGAGCAGGTGACTGGCCCACGGAGGAGGCGCTCTAGGGCACCTGTCCCCCCAGGGCCAGCAGACGGGGGCCTGTCAGACCGGGGCCGGGCGGCGCTCCCGGCCGGGCTCTGTTCCGCGGAGAGAGAGACGCGCCTCGGGGCCAGGCTCTCCCCTCATTCCCCAAGCGGAGACGTTACTCACCGCGGCCAGCGACGCTTCCTCCTCCTGCAACAGCAGCGCCTCCCTAGTCCCGGCTGCGCCTGTCCTCGGGTCCGGGAGCAGCTCGCTGTGCCGCCCGCCCGCCCGACCGGAGCAGCCACTATTACTACGTCTCCCGCGCCGCTCCCTGCCCGCTCGGGAAACTTTCCCGCTGCTCTCTCCGCCCGCGCCCCCGGAATCCCCGGCCCGGCCCCTTTCACCGGGTAGGCTGAGGAGAGCGCGTGCGTCTGTAGCCGCCTCGTCGCAGTCGCGCCGTGAAGCAGGGGCGGGAAGAAGCGATGCCGATGCCGCCGCCTCCTCCCACCCCGCCGCTTTCAGTTTCGTGACAACTGCGAGTCCCGCTGCCGCTGGGGGCGGACGCAAGAAGGGGCTTTCTAGCCTCCGTGGCTTCGAGGCCCCCACAGCATCTGACCTCAGTCTGAGCCTAGAGGCGAGCTGTTTGCGCACACGATACTTCGAAACTTCATTCGTATTGAGTGCGAACGAGGCTGGGAGGAGGCCCTGGTATCGAATCAGCTCCAGGGGTGTAGCTAGGTTAGTGTGCCCCTGCGCCCTAACCTCCCCCATGAAGTGTGGTCCGATGGGGATGGGGATGTAGCTAGGTGGGAATCAGCGTGGTGCAGAAGAGAGCATGGGCCCCTGCTGGGGCAATCTACTCCAATCTACATGTGGAGTGTGCATTCCTTGTACATGCATGTGGGTCCCGCAGAGACATGGGCTCATGTGCAGGCAGCTGCCTCTATGGCCCTTTTCAAAGGGGCTGGGGGAGGGAAGAGGGGCTGTTACACAGATGTCTACTCACCAACGTTTTTTCCAATGCCTCCATGCACGGGAGATTGGTGGAGGTGGGTGGAGTGCACATACACACACCCATCCACTGGCTGTGACAGTCAGAGGGACACACGCAGACCCCTGCCCACGCAGGCACACACGTGGGCGAGAGGGGGGGCATCCATGTAAAAAGGGCCTACTATAGCTATTTCCCTCAGAGGGTGGACCTCTGGAATTTAGTATAAAATAGTACTGTATTCTAAATTATAATATCTCCATTCTCACAAATCCTGCAAAATCTTGGGACCTGAATATCCGAAAGAACTATAGCCTCCTCTATCCACCAGTCTTCTCCTCCAGCAGTCTCAATGGCTGCGCCACAGTTTTGGAACTCCCTTCTTTTGGAGGCTCCTGAGCAGTTTCCAGAGGCAATGTAGGACCAGGTGGTTGGCAAATGGGGATACATTCTGTAGGGAAAGGTTAGTTATAGGAGGTTTTTATATTCTTAATGGAGTTTATTTTATATCAGTCTTTAAGATAAGCCAAGACCAACCTCTACACTAGGTAAGAACGTACGTAGTGTCGTACTGGGTCAGACCAATGAGCCATTGAGCCCAGCATCCTGTCTCCGACAGTGGACAATCTCAGTCGCTTGGTAGAAGTACCCAACAGGTCACAATGAGCTGGAAGTGGGTCTGTTGTCTACTCCCAACCACCAACAGTAAGAAGTTACGTCCCCTAAACCTACTTTGCTAATAGTCATTAATGGACCTACTTTCCAAGACCTTATCCAATCATTTTTTAAACCCACCTATGCTACAGGCTTTGACCGCATCCCCTGGCACCAAATTCCACAGTTAATTGCGCGTTGTGTAAAAACAATACTTTCTTTTATTTTCTTTAAATCTAACACCAGTTAATTTCATGGAGTGTCCACTAGTTCTAGTACTGTTTGAGAGGGTAACTAACTATTCCCGGTTTACTTGTTCCACACCACTCATGATTGTATGAACTTGTATCATATCCCCTCTTGGTCATCTCATCTTCAAGCTGAAGAGCCCCAACCTATCAAGTCTCTCTTCGTACGGGAGCCAATCCATTACCCTTCACCATTTTTGTTGCTCTTCTCTACCTTTTCTAGTTATACTATATCTTTTTTGAGATGGGGCGACTACAGTTGCACACAGTATTCTAGGTGCAGTAGCACCATAGATTTATATAGAGGCATATATAGATTTATATAGTTTTATCATTACTCCAAGTACTACCTCCTTATAATCTTATTAGATTTTATTTTATATACTTAGGTTAAAAAATCTTCAGTGTAAAAGCGGGGTTAAGGCTCTTACCAATTCACTCATGCTCCAAAAAGCATGGAAACTGTAAGTTAAGGCCATGTTAGCAGTAAAGACATTGTACAGTCTCACATATTATGCTCGCTACAACTTAGGCTCCATGCACCCACACTTTGCCTTGGTCTTTCAGCCCCTGTCTTCTTCCATTGCAAATTGGGGGCAAACTGGGGACAGCAAACCCCAATATTATGTACTTGACTTCTGTCTTCACTGTGGCCTCAATTTCTCCTTCATTTATAGCTCCTTTCTCATGTAGCAGCTCAAGTGCATCTGCTCACTGCACAGGTGATTAAGGACGGGAATATTTGCCCTCCTATGTCATGCAATGAGGTACTATACTATATTGTGGGTGTGGGAAAGCTTAGGGTAACATTAGGAAATTACATTACAGCCAGATTCCCCTGCTTCTGCCCTAACTCTCCTTCATTTCATACTTCCCTTGCTCAGTACTCACAAAAATCATCCCTTGAACTCAGTACAGTTGCTTATTTTGGAATGTCCTTTCTTGCCACATATTTTTAGTCTACCATTGTATAATTTAGTTTCCATTTATTTAAATTTGTATCCCACGCTCCTCTAAAAAAGGTTCAGGATAGATCCATTAGCAGCTATTAGCCAGGTAGGTTTTGAGGATCATAACTTCTTACTATCAGGAGCTGAGAGGGAACAACAGGGAACAGATTGCCTCATTGTGATCTGTTGTGTACTTTTTCCAAGCAATCAAGATTGGTCTCTGTCGGAGACAGGTGTTGGACTCAATAGACTATTGGTTTAACCCAGTATGGCGCTACTTATGTTCTTAGCAAACTCTCACCTCTGAAGATCTGCTTTTCCAGTAAGACTAAAAGGTAGATGAGTGGTCAATCTTGAGAAATAATTGTGGACACAGCCTATTCCAGGCACTCCTACTCTCCCTGAAGCCTCTTGGCCTGAAGCTCTGGTAAAGACACATCTTTAACAGTGGGTTTGGTAGGTCCCTCTGCACAAATATACTTTTTTTGTACTGCAACAGTGTAGATAACATTTTAGAACTACATTTCAGGCACCTGCACCTACCCTCTTGCTCCATGACTTCTAAAAACATGTTAATATGCATGCTGTCTGTACTACTTTTAACACATCTTTATGGAAGAATACTACTCAATTACCCAACCACAGCACAGCCTCAATCTTACAGACTGAGAACATCACTAAGGCAGAAAGCAGCAAGGTCAGCCCTGCCTCCATAACGTTTCTGATCCCAGTATTTAATCAAGTCTGATCCTGAATGTAGTAATCTGGATGCAAACTACCAGTAGACCCTGCTGTCCATATTTTTCCTGTTCTTATCCCAAGTGAAAGCATGTACATTCTCCCCAGCTTCAGTGCTGCCCCTAACCTGCAGACGAAGAGGGTTGGGGCTGAAATATCAAGGCAAAGGGGGGTGTATGGAGCCTAAATTCTAAGCAAGCACAGTGTGTGAGATTGTACAGTGTATTGTCTGCTTATGTGGTATAACAGCTAAGGGCAGGAGCCCCGATTTGCAATTTCCATGCTTATTGGAGCATGAGTGAAATTATAAGAGCTTTACCTCCAATCCTCTCTTAAACGGAAGGCTTTTTGATATAAGAATTTCCCTGGTTTTTTTGAAAGGGGAAATGCACTAAAGTCCCCCCAGCTGCTGCAGTATGAACCTGAGTTTGATTAGCAGCCAGACAGTTTCTCTTTCAGCCCAAACTTTGTCAGATTCACCTGTGTTGTTTTTTTTCTTTTTTAAACCTGGGAGCAACCTCATCCATTGCAACAGCAGGGGAGCAGGGACTTCGGGGTGGTGGTGGTGGTATTGCTTTGTAGATCCTTCCTCACCAGAGCATGGCCCTTGCTCTCCACACTTTCTCAGTTACATACCTGAATAAATTTTATCCAACTCATATATAATTCCTCAGTACATGTAACCATGCAGAGTTACTCTTCTGACACCATTCTTTCAGTGAGTTTCCCTTTCAGCCTCAGTGTTGACATTTTCATTGTGGAGGGAGAAGTTGGGAGTAGTGGAGAGGGAGATTGCTTCAAAGACCCTTCATTTCTCTCATTCATGCCTTCATCACCTTGAGGCTAGACTACTGCAATGCGCTCTACGTGAGGCTTCCCCTGTTTCTAGTTCAGAGGCTGCAGCTGGTGCAGAATGCAGCAGCCCGTCTCCTTACAGGGACGGGGCGGCGGGAGCACATAACACCTGTGCTCCGTGCTCGGCCCTAGCTGCCTATACCGTACTGAGCCAGATTCAAGGTGTTAGTGTTGATCTATAAAGCCCTGTACGTTCTGGGCCCCTCATACCTCAGAGACTGCCTCGCCCTCCACGCCTCAGAACAATCCCTTCGGTCCACCGGGGGCACCTTTCTGGAGGCTCCCTGTGTAAAACGGGGCCACAATGGAAAGGGCATTCTCGGTGGTCGGGCCGCAGCTTTGGAACTCCGTCCCGGAGGAAGCTCGCCTGGTCCCAGGTCCGTTGGCTTTTTGCCGAGCCTGCAAGACCTGGCTGTTTGCCCAGACCTTCAGATGGGAGGGTGGGGTAGTTGGGGGAGATATGGATTTTTTTAACCCCATATTTTAAATATTTTAAATTTGTTGTTGGGGTTGTGTATTTTTTAATTGATTTTTAATGGAACGATATTATTGTATGTTTTCATGTTGTAAGCTGCCCTGAGATGCCGTAGGCATGAGGGGGGTGGCTAATAAATATAGAAAAATAAAATAAATAAATTTCAGAGAGTTTCCCTTGCAGCCCCAGCTCTGTCACTTTCACCAGCAGAGGGGTTTATTGTTTGTTTGGGTTTTTTCCACCTGAGAGCAGTCTCCTCAATTTCACAGGATGGTGGGGAAAGGTGGGGAGATTGCTTTGTAGATCCTTCCTCACTGGAAACTTTCCCTTGCAACCCTGATCTTTGTTAGTTATGTGCCTAAAGGAATTCTATCCAATTCATATAAAATTCCTCTATGCACATAACTACGTACAGACTCTTCCGTGACTCTGTCCCTTCTCCAGGAAGCCATAGAGAGGAAACGAAAAGATGGTAATTCTACCCACTCCTGGATGTTTCTTATGTGTCATTCCATCCAGCTCGCTCTCATTTCAGATGCTTCT
Source organism: Sphenodon punctatus (assembly GCA_003113815.1). Taxonomy (NCBI): domain Eukaryota; kingdom Metazoa; phylum Chordata; class Lepidosauria; order Sphenodontia; family Sphenodontidae; genus Sphenodon; species Sphenodon punctatus. The sequence goes on along the minus strand of QEPC01004473.1, from coordinate 93,503 downwards.
GGTGTCCTCCTACCCAGTTTTCCACCCAGACCTGTATTATTTCAGCCAATCCTGAAGACCTCCTACCCATCATTCCACCCTACCCCCCATTACAGTCACTCCCTGTTGCCTCTTACTCATTATTCTACCCAGCACCTTGTCACTCCAGCGACTCCCAGTGTCCTACCCATGAAATGCCCAGCCCCCGTCATTCCAAAAGCTCCCAGTGGCCTCATATCTATCTTTCCACCCAGTCCGCTCCACAAAATTTCAGATGCTCTAAAGCTTCCTGTCATTCCACCCAGATCCTCTCCCTGTCTTTCCATTTCCTCTCTGTGGCTTCATTGCTTCCCCCCTCCCCCCATGGCCTTTTTAATTCCCCTCCCACACCTTCTTTGGCATTTCAGATCCTCCCCCATTCCCCTTGTTTCAGTTAAGCATCTACCATTTTACTGCTTTACTCCCATTAAGGGCTACTGTCATTCTTGAAGCCCCTTTACTCTTAACGGATATTCCAGTTGTCTCTACTGTTTTCAGTCAGCATTTCTTGTCAAGTTTCACCTGCTGGGGAGTTTACTTGGCAACCAGAGCAACCAGCTAGTGAGTTGCCAGAAGTCAGGCCAACTCTGTCTGTCCATAACAATCATAAATGCCACTCACATCCATACAATAGTAGTCATCATGAAAGCTCATCTCCTCACATAGTAACACAATAGATAGTACTTTAGGGAAACCATGTGGAAGCTGCTTTTCTCACTCCCCGTTTTCCAAAATGGGCACTTGAAAACTACAATGGATTTTCAAAAACTAAACACACAAATCCTCAACCGAAGTTTGCTCTGTTAGGTATCTTCCCGGACCTTCATATAATAAACAAAAGAAAACAAGCCTGTCAGCAACTCAGAATGGCGGCGCTACATACAATTGTATGTAATTGGAAATAAAAAAAACCACCGTCATACAAAAAATGGATACAGAGAGTGTGGTACATGCTCACTATGGAGAGGATGCAAGCTGAGATACACACAGATCTGGAGAGTTTTTATGCTGTCTGGAGTAATGTCTGGGACCTGATTCAACAAGACTTATATGAAACAAACTAAAATGTCACTTTGTCTAACTAAAACTTGAATTATAATCTTAAACATTCCAAAATATTAGTTTTTGGACTGTTGCTGTAACTTAGGTCCAATGTACGGCTGTTAGGATTAGGAATGTTTATGGAAATATAATAAATATATATTAAAAAATCCCAACACAAATCCATTCAGGCCACACTTGAATTTTCAAGCATGCTTAGATTTCTTAATACTGCTCCCAGAACTATGCTTTGGGAATTGGAGTGCCCCTCTCAAATCAATCCTATCAAACAAGTTTGGGAAATAAATAGATAATTTCACCCATTTCCAAAAGGAAGAAACACAGTTTAAGTCACACTGTTACTAAATTTGTTGTACACAAAAAGTGTTCTAATGTTTTCACAAAAAATATCTACAACACTTTTTCTAAAATTAAGTTTCATGACTATAATAAAACAATACATTTTTGTAACAATGCACAGAGATGGGATACCATGATACATGTGTCCATGCAAAGTGAGACCTTACACTCAACTCCACAGACATCTTCAGTCGATAGCCCCAACCCCAAGTCCCTTGTACCCAGACTGGGCACCCTGTGGCCAAGAGTCCCTTTGATGTCAAGGGAGCACATATTAACTGCCCCTTCCTTCATTTGTCCCTTGGCCCTGCAGAGGGGCATGACATCATGGCATCCAACAGGGATGGAGCCACTCATTACATTAGGCTTGGGAGAGCCCAGCAGTGTCAGGACTGGGCTTGGGTTGTTCCTGATGGAGCTGGGTTCGGACAAGGCTTGCGTCTGATTTTGAGGCCATTCAGGGTTCCACTTTGGTGTGCCCGTAACATAGCTTTTGAAAACCATATCCCGTCAATTAGGAAATTTCAGGGAATGTTGTAGACATCAGTGAACAGAACTGTGAACTCCTTTGATTAACCTCAAATGACTCTGTCCATTAAAACTCTGTACTTATCAGCCCTGTCCTCTTCATACCACTTGAATGACTACAACTTAATTGCAACCAACAGAGCTGTGACATGGATCATCAGCCATCTCTGGTTTCTACTCACAGCACAGCAGTCTGTGCTTGGAAGCTGACAAGCAGGCGTAGAATAGAATTTGCCAGTAGCTGTAAGCTCTGTTTTGACTGAGTCTACTCAAAGCTCCCCCGAGTACAGACTGCTGTGCTTTAGGTAGAGCCCAGAAAGAACTGATCCATGTTTATTGATAATTTCTTTATCATAATTCAACGACAAACAAATTTTTCAAACTGCCTTAACTGTCATTTACATGTATAAAAATTGTATACATGTCTTGGCTGAATATGTGCTACTAACTGCTCAAACGGTACAGTGTATGTTTGCCCGGTTAAATTCATTGGCACAGTAAGTCAGAGAACTGACAGAATTATTGACTTATGAACGATCAAAGAAGGTACAAGATGGGCTTCTTCCCCTAAGAAACCATGCTATAGAGAAGGTTAAGATTAGGGAGCCTCCCCACCAATACAATAGGATGGATGTAAGCTTATTGGCTGTAGGAAAAGACGATGAGCAGGGGCAAGATTTCTTTCCATATCGGAAGGCTTTTGATAGATAGGCCTTTAATATTAAACCCACTACTCGAGGCAATTTACCCTTCTGGAGCTCACCACTTGAAGTAGCAGAGCATCTAAGAGTTATAACAGGGTTGTCTGTAACCAGTAAAGATATACAGTCTCTGGACTTACTTGGTACAGATAGATTACAGAGGAACGTGTTAATTCAGTTTATGCATCTCGGAATGGTAACTGCCATTAGACAGAAAAAAGAACAACTAATACGCTGTGGGGTATATCCTCTAAATGTATATGTGAGTACCAAACAGGGACAAGCTGCTCAGATAGGGGGTAACCATGTGGGCAATATAATGGTCCCAGGGAGGGGCGGAAGTTGATGAAGAATACACAAGTAAAAGAATGCCCTTTTACTCCCCTTCTAATGGATTTTGATACCCACGCCTCACTGGAGGATGAAATGGAGATACAAGATAGTAAACCGATAGAACAGGATAATAAAGTACAGCTTAGGAAGTTGAGGGAGGGTGGGGATATAAAAGATATTATAAACCAGGAAAAGGAGATGAGGTTCAATCCCTCTGCCCTGTTGAACAAATTATCTGTGTTGTATAACCAAATTGCAAAGTCACATATAGAGGAGAATTATAATAATGGTAATCAGAGGGAGGAGATGGTTCTAATACGACCAGGAACAAATTCAATAGTTGAAACAGTAAGCATCGTTCCTGTGAACCTTATGCCAAGTAAATCACAGATAGCGCTTGTGGAAACACAGGTTACATCTACCCCGGTGAAAGGAACAGATAACTT
>QEPC01004473.1:50917-82977 GCA_003113815.1 Sphenodon punctatus | reverse complement strand
CTGCAGGACTCCACATAAGAGGTCTCGGTACAATGAAAAATAATCCCTGAGCACCAGCCGCTGGGTTCTTCCAGTCAGGAAACAACAGAACCATTTGAGAACAGTCCCACCCAGTCCCACCCTGCAGAGTCCCGCAGGCACGTCACCAGCATCTCATGATCAACAGTGTCAAACGCAGCAGACAGATCTAACAATATCAACAGGGTCGAACAACCCCGATCCAATTCCTGACGTAGGTCATCTACCAAAGTAACAAGCGCCGTCTTGGTGCCATGCCCCGGACGAAAGTCCGACAGAGGGATCAAGGAAACAGATGCGATCAAGGTGCTCCTGCAACTGCCAGGCCACCACCAGTTCAATAACCTTCCCTAAAGAGAAGGTTAGAGACAGGCCGATAGCTGGCAGGGGAGTCAACGTCAAGCGATGTTTTCTTGAGCAGAGGCCGTATCACCGCCTCCTTGCACTGGCCCAGCACTTTGCCCCCCCGCAGGGAGGTGTTGACCACCCCAGCCAGCAACAGCCCCATTGTCTCCCAGAAGGACTGAACCAGCCAGGACGGGCAGGGATCTAATTCACAAGAAGTGGCCCTTACCGCCTCAAGAACATCCACTTCATCGGTAGGTGTCACTGACTGAAATTGATCTCACAAACCAGACAAGATGGGGCTTCCATAACCTCTGGTTCCCCTAATGTAATAAATGCTGCGTCAAAATCATGTTGAATACGAGCTATTTTATCCACAAAATAATCCACAAACATGTCACAGCGAGCAGTAGATGACTCCACTCCACAGTTGTGGGAGGCCGGACTGGCCAGCCACTGCACAACCCAAAAAAGCTCCGCTGGATGGGATTTTGTGGATGCTATGAGAGCAAAGAACTCTCTCTTTGCTGCCTGCATAGCCACGGCATAGGTTTGTAAACTGGCTCTATGCCACAATCTGTCGGCTTCAGCACATGAACGACGCCACCATTGCGCCAACCGCCGTCCCTCTTGCTTCAGCAACCGCAGCGCCTCGGAGAACCAAGGAGGCCTGCAGAGCTGTCGCCTGAGCAGCTGACACCTAGGAGCTGTCTGATCAATGGTCTCAGTCAGCAAGATGTTCCATAGCACAATGAGGTCATTGATGAGATGGTTATCGAGATCAGAGGGTATCTCCCCCAGAGCACTCCGAAACAGCTCCAGTTCCATCATCCTCTGGGGGTGAGTCATCCAAATTGGTTCAGCACCTTTCTGAGAGTAGACATGCACCAGGAGCAAGGTCTGCAGGAGGTAATAATCCGTCCATGACAAGGGCACAGCTGATATCTCCCCCACTACCCGCCTCAAGGACGTTCTTGGTGACTGCACCAAGGCTGTGGAACTCTCCTGACAGAGGTCCACTTGACCATGGACCTTCCCTCTTTCCAAACGACAGCGTAAGNACTGGAGGAAAAACTACAACAATACTGCAGAGTACTAGAAGGATTAATGTAAGGTATCAGCTCCCCCATTCCCTGATCCAAATTCGTGCTGTTTGGCAGGGAGGGACGGAGGAGTATACAGAGCATATGAGAGAAAGGAATTCACCGAAGGTAGGTTACCAATTCTCCTTTCTCCTCATAGCTCTGTATCTTCCTTCTGCTGGGACGTACCCAAGCACTCCTGAAAAACAGTTAAGGGTGGGAGCCAACAGCACTGGGGGACTCCAGTACTGCTTGCAACACCCTTCTGCTGAAAGCAGCCTCTGCAGATTGGTACACATTAATCTTATAGTGCCTCACAAAGGTGTGGATGGAGGATCACGTGGCCGCCCTGCAGATTTCTTCATATGAGGCTCTAGCTTTAAAAGCATATGAAGTGGCCGCGCTACGCACAGAGTGCGCCCAAATCTGGAGGGGAGGGATCTTTCCTTTTGCCTTATAAGCTTCGATGATACCGTGCTTTAACCACATAGATATCAGGGTTTTTGAAGCTTTGCGCCCCTGGTATCCTGGCCTGATGTTGACAAATAGGGCCCTGGATAGTCTGAACCCTTTGGTTCTAGCCAAATAGATTTTAAGCGCTTGTCTGAGGTCCAAGGTATGCCATGCCCTCTCTTTCGGGTGGGTAGGCTTTGGGCAGAAGGAGGGTAGAATCACCTCCTGAGACCTGTGGAAAATGGAATTAATTTTAGGGAGGAAGGCCTGATCCAGCCGTAAGGTGACTGAGTCCTTCTTGAAAATACAAAAGTTATCCTCCATGGATAACGCGACCAGCTCGGAAACCCATCTAGCTGAAGTAACTGAAACGAGAAAAATAACTTTTAGTGTCAACAAATATAATGATACATGCCTTAACGGCTCAAAGGGAGGTTTTATCAAGGCCTCTAGGACCAAGTTCAAATCCCAAGAAGGAACTCTATGTATCACCGGTAAGCAAATTAATCTAGCTGCTCTAAGGAATCTCCGCACATTCTTATGTGTGGATACTATCCTGCCTGATACGGGTCTAAGGACTGAATCGATGGCAGCTGCCTGCCTGGCTAACGTGTTGGCTCTAAGACCCTTTTCTAACCCCAGCTGCAGGAACTCTAGAACCTGCACTACTCCTGCCTTTGTAGGGTCCCTATCTAACTGAAGTGACCAGGCAGCAAACGTTCTCCAGGTGGCTTGATAACTCCTTCTCGTGGCCGCCTTTCTAGAATGCTGGATAGTATTCAGCACTGCTTCCGAGTATCCCTTTCTTCTCAGTGCTGCCCGTTCAAGTTCCACACTGTTAATTTTAATGTCTGTATTTCTACGCAGCATACTGGGCCCTGGGTGAGTAGTGCTGGAATCAATGGCAGTCTGCGGTACTGAGACCGGCGGTGTTCTATGAGCTTGGAGAACCACGGTCTCCTGGGCCACCAAGGGGTGATCAGTAAAAGATGACCTTGTTCCTCGATTGCCTTGGCTATGGTCCTCTGCATCAAGGGAATTGGAGGAAAAGCATACAAGAGGCCCCTGGGCCACGGATGGTTCAGCGCATTGAAGCCCTCTGCTTCCGGACACCTCCATTGTGACATGAATCGAGGGACCTGAGTACTTTCCTTTGTCGCAAACAGATCCATCAAGGGTAGACTGAACCAGGCTACGATCTGCTTGAACACGGATCTGTCCAGGGTCCACTCGTGTGGGTTCAGAGTCTGGCGGCTCAGCCTGTCTGCTTTTTTGTTTTCCAAGCCTTTGATATGTAAGGCTTTTATTGAAGCTAGGTGTGATTGTGCCCACTTGAAGAGCTTGATTGACTCTTGGTGCAACTCTCTCGACCTCGATCCCCCTTGGTGATTTATATACTCCTTCGTTGTCACATTGTCCGTGTATATGAGAAGGTGAGTTGAAGGAAATGTCGGTAGTAGTTGGCGTAAGGATAAGCGGACTGCCTTGAGTTTGAGGCAGTTGATTGACTTGCCTGAGTCCATCTTGGCCCACAGTCCTTGGGTTGAGTGAATCCCGAGTGCCCCCTCCCATCCCTGGAGGCTGGCATCGGTTGTCAGCACTGTCCTGGCTGGTTCTGAGAGCGGTACTCCGTCTTGAAGATTTCTGGGTCTAACCACCAGGGCATTGAGTATTTTAGTTCTGGTGGGACGGGGACCCATGGGTTTAAACTGAGAGTGAGCTCTCTCTGCATACCTCTTAGCTGCCTCTGTAAGGGGCGAAGGTTGAAATGGCCCCAAGTTACTTGGCCTATGCAGGACACTAGAAATCCCAGCAGGCTCGCCAGTCTTTTGAGTCTCATTTGTGTTCTCTGCTGAAGTAACCTGATCAGGCTCAGAATTTTCTTTCTCCGCTCCGGTGGTACAAATGCTCGATCGGAGGAGGTATCTATTAGTATACCTAGATGCTCTAGCCTGCGGCTCGGGATGAGATGACTCTTCTCCCTGTTTATGATGAAGCCATGTTTCACCAGATATGAGATGGTCTTGTTCAGATATTTTTCCACTGTCAAGGGGGAGTTGCCCCTGATCAGTATGTCGTCCAGGTAGGCATAGATGAGAGTGCCTTTGCTGCGGAGGTTGGCAATCAGCGGAGCCAAGATCTTTATAAAGGTTCTGGGGGCTGAGGAGAGGCCAAATGGAAGGGCCCTGAACTGCCAGTGTTCTTTGCCGTAAGAGAATCGAAGCCATTGCTTGTGTGGATTCCATATCAGGACATGGAGATAAGCCTCCCTGAGATCCAGGGATGCCATCCAGTCGTCCTTCTGGTTTCAGCACACTGACAGGGTTGTTTCCATCTTGAATCTCTTTTTCTTTACCACCCTGTTTAGGCCTTTCAGGTCGAGGATGACTCTCCATTTTCCCAGCTTCTTTTCCACTAGGAACAAGATGGAAGACGCCCAAGAAATGCTCTTGCTTGGGTACTCTTTCTATAGCTTGAATTTCCAGGAGCCTGTGTATCTCCGATACAAGGGCCAGGTGTTTTTCTGGGTTCTTGGAGTTTGGTGAGGCAACGAACCTTTGTCTTGGGGGGCGCTCTACTTCTATACGGTACCCGTTTCTGATGCAGGATATGACCCAGGCATCCCGTGGGTGGCATAGTCAGGTTTCTTGTCTTGTCTGGGAGGAGCTGGTCCCCTGGACCTCCGCTTGTCAAATCTGCCCCCTCTGAAGCCTCTCCCTCGAAAGGAGAAATTGGAAGCAAATTCCCTGTGGCTTTGAAAATGTCCTCTCCTGCCTGTGCCAAAACCCCTGAACCTAAAGGATTGGCCACAAACAAATCCCCTTCGAGGAGCTACCTGCTGCAGGGTCTTAGGTTTGTCCTTCAAATTTGCTTCCTCCAGGACTTTCTCAAGGCATACCCCAAAGAGTTTTGAATCCTTGTAAGGTGCAGAGGTAAGGAGATTCTTGGCTGTTGTGTCTCCTTGCCAAGAGCGGAGCCATACTCTCTGCCTGGCCGCTATCCCATTTGCCATAGCTCTAGCTAACCCAGTGAGCCCATCTGTGGTTGCATCTGCCAGAAAGGCAGTGGCCATACAGATGCAGGAAAATAGTTTTTGAGATCTATCTGATATTTCGGGGTCTTGTGCCTCCTGCATCCACACCAGTAGGGGCCTTGAAACATAGGATGCCACTATGTTTACTTTTAAGGAGGCCGCCGTAGAATCTACAGCTTCTTAGTGCTGAGTCTACCCCCCATCTGTAAGATCTTAAGGGTGACAGTCTCCCTCGGTTGGGAAAACCGTCTGACGGGCTAGGGAGGCGGCAGCCACATCTATCTTTGGGCTCCTGAAATAAAGGCTCCTTTCTTCTAGAGAAGTAGAGGGAGTCCTGCGTCCTATTCATTTTGAAGGCCTTATCAGGGTGTTTCCACTCCTCTAGGACAATTCTTTCAAAAGCCCTGTCGAGGGGCAGGCCCTGATCTCTTCCATGCACAGAGGGCATGTACTCTCTAGTCGTCTCCTCTTCCTGAGATTCGGAGGAGTCCTTTTTAGAGGGTTTTTCTTTAAGTTGCAGTGTTTTAATCACTTGAGAGATTAACTCCTCTGTAGTGTTCAGGGAATTGACGCTCCCTATCCTTGGGGTCTGCGGTAGGCTCTACCCATTCCCCTTCCTCCATCTCGGACTCCCCCTGAGAAGGGTCAGAGTCTGAACTGGAAAGGAGCTGCAACTGATAAGTGCAGGCCTGTTCATTTTCCCCTCGCTGCTCCTCCGCCTCAGACTCCTGAGAAGAGTGTCTCCTTGCTCCCCCTAGTGGGGCTTTGGCTTTTCTGTTAGTGCCTGTGGACTTTCCTGCCCTCAAGAGTTTTTTTAGGAGGTCCAGGCTCAGGGGAAGCTCTCTTCCTTTTCCCGCCTTTTTTCTGTTTAGCCTGGGTGAGGGTCTTTAGAGAAGCCATGATCTTTCCCATAGTATGGGCTAGGGAAGCCATAGAGGGTACCTGATGTTCCTGTGATCCCTCCTGTGGAGACCGCAACGCCAGCGGGGTGGGAGGAGGGGCCGGTTGTATCTCGGCTGAGCTCATCCTCCGTTTTTATCTTATTATTTTAATATAATTATTTTATTGTTGGAGGGGCTCTTTTGTCAGCAGGACCCAGCAGCACTGTCCCTGAACCGACAGAGGTGGGGGGATCACCGCTAGCTGGAGGCTTCCCACTACCTGGGAAGGAGAAGGCGGCGTCCCCTACTGCCCAGCGAACTGCAAGGGAGCCGGCAGGTTTTTGTTTTTTTAAAAAAAAAATGGTCTAGTTTGTGGCCTGGCCAAGCGAAACGGAGACAGTGTGCGGGATCGCTAACCCCAAGTGCCCCGCCAAGGAAAAAATCACTAATGCTGTCCTACTGTTTCTCCTAGGTTCCTGGAACCGACTCGTGTCCTAACGGCCTCAAGGCAGCCGATGGACTGGAGAGAGAGCTGAGTAGCTCCGTGGACGCAGGCGCAGGAAGAAAATTAGATCATCAGAAAGAAAATTAGAAAATTAGGGGCACCAAATGGGGGACATGGAAAGAGACAGGGATGCTCATGAAGTTGTAGGTGTACACACTTGGCTTAGTTATAGGAAAAGAATCCTAAGACTAGGTAGTCACAAACAAGTAATTGATGGAGAAAAGAAAAAAAGGAAAGCCTGATAAAGACGTAGGTTTTTAGGAAGGACTGTTCTCATATCCATACAAAACTGAGCACACAAGTACAACTGACTACTACAAGCATGCCTCTATAGTCTCCTTGTGGGAGTCAGATTCTTGACTCTAGAAGCACCAAGTCATACTTCGTCCTTTTAAATTTGCCATTTCAAACAATGACTTTATATTCATTTTATTTACTAAAAAAAGCTGTACAAAAGCAAGCTGTGTAGTTACATTAGTTTTTGACAATGTAGGATATACTCTCCCCAACTTGAGTGTGCAAACAGTTTATGTTTTTTAAAGTGACAAAATGCCAACCTGGGAGTTGAAATTTACTTCCCCATTAGTAAAGACACACTGGAGAGCAGTGGTATGGCAAAAATCCCTTTGAAATTACCATCATAGTAGAGTTTTATTTCCTAAGTTCTGTTAAAGAAAAAGAAATTTAGAAGAGAATCACAGTATAAGGGCCCTGAAACATTTTAAACTGTTACAAAGTACATAAAAATAGAAGACACAAATTCCTTTAAAGCTTTAATCCTTTGATTAAGCAGCAAGCGTATTACTCTTCCAGGCAAGCACACTGCTTAAAACAGCCCCCCCACCCAAAACAAGACGTGCCAACTGTATGCACAGTCTGCAAAGCGCACAATAAAGAGACATTTTGCTATTTACATATTTTATTACTACAAATGCTAGGAGTTCCCTATTGTGTGCTACGGTGTATGTAAATCAAAGTACACTATATACCCTACCCACCCAAACACAGCACCTTTGCCCAGTTACAGAATACTTAAACAGGATTCAACTGAATTACAATGTACTGAACAGTTTGATAGTCTGATGGCCAACTGTACTGCAACACCCAACTTTCAGTATACTGAATGTCTACTGACATTAGACAAGACAAATTAGTAAAAATGTACAATACAGTCACCTGGGAGACTTGAACTAAATACTTAAAGAGCATTCTATTAAGTAACAGTTAAATTTAGGCATTTAGAAAGTTATGTAAAATGCACACAATAGGCTTTTGTCAGCTTGAAAGTTTGGAGTTCAGTCAGATTTGGTGTAGTTGCTGAAACGTTTGATGACCAGAACACAAGTTCCAATGATCTTGATGAGATCTCTGAAAAGTTCTAGCCATCTAGAGTGCTCCCACACCCAGAACAGCCACCGTTTAACGTCCAAATAGTGGACATTAAAAACTAGATTTTGTGTGAATGAAGGCCTGGGACATTCTGTACTTGAATACACTGGAGCAAAAGAGTTTACATTTGTAAATAAAAGTTTACCACTTTTGAAGAAGAGTATTTTGAATGACTAAATACAAAAAGGGGTTCATCATCAACACTTCAATCATGATTAAGACTTCCAGTCTAAACACTGAGTTACAAATGCAATGTATAAGAAGCGGTTACAAATTTGGTTTGGCTTTTAAAATTAATTTGCTTTGACTTTTAAAATTGCTAACATTAGAAGCATTGAACCACCACATCAGCAAGAAGCTCCAGAAAGCAAGTTTAAAACTGGAGGTCAAGTTTAAATTTGAAACCCAGTGAACATGGGCTAAGAAAACTAATTTATCCATCCTGCTTAAACTGCTCACACGTAAGTCCAGCTACACCAGTTTCTAGGACATTTTGGCAATCAGTGTGGATTAAAGTCAAACAATATTCAAAACCATACAATTTCCCAACAACTTGACAAATGCCACGCTGGCTCCCAAGCTAGCTCCTTTTCCAAGGTCCTGTCATAATATTTTAGGACAGTCTATTCTTTTTTAAAGTTATCTAAAAAGAAATGCAACATTTTAAATTGTTCTCTTTTAGATCTCCTGCTGTAACACCCTACTTTCTGTGCTCATCTTTTGCCAAAAAAGTTAGCAACAAGCAAACCTATAGACCTGCACAAATATTTACTTAGTAACACACTACTTAGCACTGGTTTAGTACCAACAAATCAAATGCAATTCCCATCCCCTGCAAAAAAAAAACACAAAAAAACCCAAAACACATCTAAGAAAACAGAATAAGGAGGGAGATGAAGGCACTTCCAGTTCAAGGAAAGCCAACCCTTACTTGAATAAAGATGGCTCTATGTGTCATTACAGAATTTTTGTTACATAAGCATCAGATAAAGAGCAATATAGAATATGCAATGTAGGTTTGACCTTTCAATGAAAATATTGTACTTTAGTAGCCACATCATAACAATGATTATTACTGGTATTACTTTCATTTTCTTGGTGCTGAAGTTGCTAGCCCATGGTAGATTTTGCATTGGGAAACCAGATTTACAATATCGGGTTAGAAGAATACTCTGGTGAATTTAACAGATGCTTGGGATGCTAGTTTAGCAAATCTTCAAAATTACTCTTTCAAAAGGAGTATTTAAATGACAAAACACACATACAAACAACAATGTTTTGAGAAAGTTTTTAAAAAGCCATGAAACCTAAAGGTTAAAAGTGCATGAAATGCTTCTATTGTATCTGTGCTAGGCTAAATGTTAATGCTTGCACTCCTAACATAGGAAAATGTAAAAATAATCCCCCATTTTACACACTAATTTTAATCTAAGGAGTTGCCATAACTCCTAAATTCAGACTTTTTTACTTCCCTGTACTAACGTTTAAGAATATAAAGAACTTTAATAAAATAAATAGAGTAAAAATCAGTTAAAGAAAATCTTTGTGCACAGGACATTTATTTGTTTAAGAGGTTAGCTTCCTTCAACAGTATATATGTAAGAGGGCTGAACTGTCGGCATTGTTTTGCTGTAACAGTCTTCCGCACAAAGGTTTCTTTTATACAGATAGTCCATGTGGTTCCACTTCTAAAGATATTAGCTTGCTCTTTGCTTAATCCTGCTTCAGTACTTTGGAAGGCTTGCTCTTTCCTCCAACTTTATCTGAGATAAAAGGGGCATTGATACAGTTTTGTTTTTAGGAGTTACCATAGTTCTGTCCTACTTCTTTAGTGCAGAGTAGACTGCGATTCTGTCTGAATTCCAATAAGCGAGGGTGGTTGTTGGCCACTGACTGTGGACAATACCGGCCTTGGATTTAGACGAGGCGGCATGGAATTAGCTGGGCGGATGAGTGGTGGTGGGGGCTGGTTTAGGGTTGGCCGTGGCTGAATAAATCGAGCCTGCTGCTGAAGTGGTGGAGGCTGACGGTGAAGAGCTGGAGCGGCAGGAAGCGTTGGACGAAGTAATGGAGGAGGCTGGTTTAACGTTGCTACAGGTGCTGCTGGTGCTGGAGTAGATGTCTGTGCAGGTGGAGAGGGGCCTAGACACCGAGTGGCTTGTGCCTATAAAGGAAGAAAAAAGAAGAGGCATAAGAGCAGCCATCAGAAAATGCTTGTAGTTGGGACTGCCAGTGCCCAAAATACGGGAAGCACAATAAGACTTATCGAAATGGAAGACACTGTACCTACCAGCAAGCATTTCAATTTCTAAACTGATTAACAATGGAATTAACACAGTGCATTTATTAACAAGTAGAAGAAGAGAGCTTTAAACTCCAGCTTTATACATTAATACAATCACAAGAAATTCACTATCAAAGACCCGAGCCTGCTCTCACTAAAGCGGATAAGAGCAAGACTATGTATGTACTCATAAGTATACTACCAGCTGTCTGTTGCTGGTTTACCATTCCAAGTTAGCCTTACAGTATATTTACCCCCCGTGAAATGCTATTCCTCAACTCATGCTTACTTAGCACTAGTACACAAAACACACCTCATCTTCTTCATCAGTGCTCTTTCCTGATGGCACATTAGAAGTATTTTTTGTGTCCTCCCCTAAAGTAGAAGCATCACCATTAGAAGCCAGGGTTCCTTGTTCTGCTTCCCACTCCTGCAATACCTCCTCTAAGTTAAACCGACGCCTGTAGTTTACAAAGAAGTTCTTCACTTGGCCAACAGTCTTGTTGCCAATTACATCTGCAATAGCTTGAAAATCTTTACCATATTTGCGGACACCTGGAAGGCAAATAATACACCTGTGAAGGTTGACTCAGTAAGCACAATTGTGTGTGAAGTATGTATACAGAGATGGCCTTCAGGAACTGCAGAGACAAAAGCTCAACAATTTTGAGGCTCTAAGCCTCAAAGCTAACCTCAGCTTTCATAAAACATTTTTTTTTCATACAATGATTAGTTTACATTTTTAGATTAAAAGGTTGGTGATTTTGGTTTGGTTTTTAAAGAAGATCACCGATTCGAGGACCTCCCTTCCATCTCCTACAGCAACAAAAGCTGGATGAAATAACATCCTTTGATTTTGGGGGTTGGGGGAGGAAAGGAAAAGGGCAGAGGGGAGAAGAGGGAGATTTGTGGCTGAAGAGAGTAGTGATGTCTGAACGTCAAGGGATTCCACCTCTGCAACAGCCTTCCCAACTACCTATGTAAAAACAGAGCCAGATCATCTTCGGAAGTCATGTGTCATCCGGCTACAAACAGTGACACAGCTCAAGAGAAAAGATGCTTAGAACTGGAATCATACCTTGGGTGAACTTATTTTAATAATATCTTTAAAGGCCCTAGAAACTCTCCAAACCAGGCTTATAAAGATGCCCCATATTTCATCTAGAAGTGCCCTAAAACTATTGATGCTTCTCTCACAAATCCCAATCCTGATTTTGGCAACAGTGACGTTAAATCAGGTATGCTGGTTTCTGACAAATATTTTTCCAATCAAAATGGGGAAAACTGACACTGTGCATCTCTTTACACATTATAGCAGTATTGAACTGGACACCCCCTTTTCAGAAGTTATCTGAAAGTGTTTGGATACTGTCAGCTTGCTAGTTCAATCATTTCATCTAATGTTTGGATCAGGTAATCTCCGAAGGACTATCTCGCAGTTTACTAAGAGCACAACTTCTATTGTCAGACAGACTGCATCAAGACTCTTGCCTTATGGTATCTTTCCCCTTCAGTAATTCAATCCTGTGCCCATTCTCAAGCACTACAGACGCTTTCTCCACCTCAATATTCCTAGTAGTTGGTTTTTTATCATCCTTACAGAACACTGATACGATTAGTGGTGGGTTAATTAGTGGTCCTAGTAAAAGTGAGTTTAATGGCACAAAGGCCATTTAGCACCAAACACTTGGTGAATAAAGCCAAGGACTGTGGTACCATTAGAGCAGTAAAAATAAGTTTGAAACATGAACGGTTGGCTTAAGTGGCTGTGATAGGCCTTTTTTTTTTTTAAAATCATGCCAAGTCTAAGACATTTTGTACATTTCAGAATCAGGAAAGTTAGTTGTATTTTATAAATTAATATCGTAAGGGATGGTTTTGTGTAATCCAAAATTGGAGGCAATCACTGGAATTTTGCTTTCTGCTAGGGAAGCTTTCATATGCCAACAGCAAAATAAGATTCAGCTTACATAATGACTTGACCGTTTTGAATCAATTATATTCAATCCAGAATATGCATTCTATCCTCTAATAGTGGACACCTCTATTAAAGATGTAATGACATACTTTAGAAAAGTGAAGGAAAGGGTCCGAAAGGAGAGTCCTTTATCCCAGAACAGAAGATATGAAACTTGGGTGGTAATTTAGTAACTTTGTTAAAGCACTATGACCAGTAGCTTTGCTCTCCTCTCCTGCGTATTCCCTTTTTTTGCAAAGAGTAAGTGCTACCCTGTACGTTAATGAAATCAAAGTGTCTGGAAGGGTAATGGATTTAGCCCTGTTGCACTGTCAGAGCTACGATAGGTAACAACAGAGTGATAGCTACCACTTTTCTAAGCTGAGTCTTAGCACATTCTCTCCAGCTACACGTACCTCTTGCCTGTCAAAGGAAAGATCAAGCATCACCGTGGATATTCGCTAAATGCCAACCAATACATTACTTCAAGAATTCGGTAAGTGAATAAGAGTAACTTGTAATGCGATGCTTCCCCCCCCCCCTCACTTAACACCTTTTAACATTAATCAAAAACTATAGAATATATGCATATGCCAATACATTTTGTGCAATAGCTTATATTAATAGCCAAGACCTCAATGCAGCATTTTGCCAAATCTTTGTTGGTCCAATAAATCAGCATCTGAACCCCTTTGTTGCCAACTCCTGTTGCTGAAAGTATGAAGTTCATCCAATAAAACATTGTCTGAACCAGTGTGTTTCCAGCTCTTACATCTGGGACCAACACTGCAGCCACACTCCCTAAAAATCATTCTTGGAAAGTAGGGAAAACTCCAGACTGCAGCCCTGGCTCTGCTCCGCTTCACCCCCGGGTGGCCCATCCATCTAAAAGCATGCCGCCCGATGATGAGGCAGAGCAGAAGTAGAGCAGGCTCCACTTGCAGTGCTCCAGAACATCCCAAAGCACTGCCAGTGGAGTGGGCCAGCCAAACTCAGGGTGCCAGCCTGAATTGGAGCTGCCATTCGTTTACTTGGCAAATAGCAGCTGCAGCTCTGCCTCAGACCGGCAGCTGCCCTGGGCAATGCAATAGAGTTGTGGGTAGCAGCCTACAGCGTCAGGCCACCCACAACTCTATGGTGCAGTGGAAGGGGTCCTGCGTGGGCAGGCCAAAACAACCGCCAAGTCTGTTTAAAATGGACCCAGGTGGGGCTAGGCATGGGCAAACAAGGGGGTGGCACCTCTGGAGCAGTTCCAGGAGCGGCTAGACCTACAACCATCGAAAAAAACCACCCAATGTGTTACTGTAGGCTTCCCAAAAAGATAATCAAAAGGATCACAACTCTTGTAGGCAAGATAACTGCAAGTTAACACACATTACCTATAATCCCAGTCCTATGAGAAATTCCTAGCTAAAGATCTTTCCTCCTCTCAGCTGAGAGGCCAGTTAGCCAAATCTAGCCGAATATTCCATCTTAATTTCAACAATTAAACAAAAAACGGTGGGAGCTAATTAAACATGCTGCCATCCTCTACTGAGGCTAACTTATTTCTTTCCCTACTTAAACACTACTTCTAGTTTATGGAAGGAGTACTGGTAGAATTAAAAAAATTAAGATTTAGTTTGAACTATTGCTTTTGTAATCAATTCAAATAGCTAGTTACAACATTTAGGACAAGAATAGATTGCTCAGTTAAAGCCAAACACAAAGAAGATCCCTTACCCCAGCCTTCTTTTGGTCATATTTCCTAAGCACGAAATCAGACTTTTTGTGCTTGCAAACAAAGCTGTTTAAAGACGTTCTTGGCACCATGCTGCAATTTTGTATGATTCCCACTTCCTCAACATTATAAATTCAATAAGCAGTTAAGTTTGCTACTTCTAAGCTTTGTTTGCTAAACAAGTTCTGAGCAGATCCTGTAAATAGTCATTTTTCAAATAAGGTCATCAGGACTAATCCTCGAGGTGCTCCACTAGTACTCTAATAGGGATTGAGCCAGCACATCACTTGGATCAGGTTGACCACTTCTAAACCATGTTCATATCAATATTTGAGGACTTCTTTAGAAAGCACAGTGTAATAATTTAGTAGTTGGAGACTATAACAAACTAAGAATTATAAGAGGAAAGAGTGTCAGATATTTTATTTTCTAGAATTTGAGAATTCTTAGAATGTGAGAGGCAAGCTACACTAAATTGCAAGTACTAATTTTTAAGGGAATTAATAGAACTAGGTAGATTTTAGCAATGTAATACTGGACTAATAGTAATTAAGAAAGCGCAAGTGACTGGGCTCGATATACTCCTGTAGTTCAAGTGCATAGCTTCATTTTAGCATATATAATGTTCATATAATTAGTACACAATTCACAGGAAAAGCACAATTTGTGCTCTTACATCCATGGCAACCATTTGCTAGCTATACCCAATAATCTGTTGGTACAATACTATCTCTACTCACTAGGGATGTTAAGCCATCTCTAATTTTTATATTGGGATTTGTACAGGAACCCTGTGTACTTTATTAGAAGAGATCCGATTGGCATCTGTTTCTTTATGCATGCCAAAGGTTTTTCTTTAAAGCTGAAAACAACTTGTTTCCACACGTTTTAGTACGTCAGCTCTGCCGACATTAGAAGACTCTGACAAACAACATCACAAGACCATAAGTGTGGTAATTAGACGATCTACTGAGAGAAGGAATTTTAGACAGTTCTTTAGGACCTCTTTTAACACCTACTTAACAATGACTAATTAACAATGAGTAAAATTTGTCTTTTCTTAAACACACTCACCTCCCTCAATTAAAGTGGTAAAAACCCAAACAAATATCTTCCTGTTTCCTCACAGGTCCTCTTAACAAAATCCATGAAGTCTTTTACAGTTTTACACATTCTCCTTTCAGAACCTACTTAAAATAAGCCACGTTTTCCCCATGCACTCTTTCTACATTATAAAGCTGCAAAAAGGGTGCAACATCAATTAAAAAAAATAAAATCCTTTACTGGTCACTAAAGATTTTAGAGATATTATAGGCCACTGCCGCTTTTCTGTAACATACCTTGAACTGCAAGAAGCTGCTCTTCTGTAGTCCAACGAGCATTGATTTTCTGATTTGACTATTAAAATTGAAGAAACTTGAATGTCAAGGTCATTAATTAAAAGCACATTCCAAAATAATCAATCTCTCTGAAAATCCTAAGTGAATTTCAGAAATGCCATATACATTACATGCAATATATACATTTCTAACAGGAGAGTCTCCACTCAAACAATAATATTTGCATGCTTTAAGCTTAACAGATGGACTGGACTTAAGCTGTTTATTCAGATGGACTGAGATTTGCAATAAGGCTTTGGATTCCTTCTAACACTAGATATTGACTATACCCATCTTTAGGTAGGTAGCTTCAGCAGCACTAGCATGGAGTACAAATTACTCCCCAACTACCAGAATAAGCCACATCTTTTAGGAAGGCCTGACTGCTAAATTCAGGATGTTTGTGAAAGAGTAAGGAACTGGCAGTTTTGCTAGCAGAAATGGCTCCTAACAGCATTTTCAACCCATTGTCCTGGAGTCTCTGATCTAGCTCCCTAGTCTCATTTGTAATTTCAAGATCTCTACTTTTGTTGACCCCTTCAATCATCTATTAACAGTGATGGGGAGGGGAGTATTTCCCTGCTGTTGTCTTTATGATCTCCAGATAATATAAGAGTATTGGCTGTTCTTGTATCAGCCATCAGAGAACTTGTCAGCATCATTTAATAAATTTAAGGGCAACAGGGAAAGGCCTGATATGCTGTTTTGCAAAGCATATTTTTAAAGAGTTAATGCTCTTTTGATCAGTTTTTAAAAATTGAAGTAGAAACTCCCCTCCATTTACTTTTTGGTTGAATGGCCACGCCAGTGGAGAACAAGTCACATAAATAAGAAAGAATAGTCAATGGTGAAATCTCTCTCCCCAACATTCCACAGAAGATACATTTCCTTATCTTCAAAAAACCTCCAGATACAAAGGCATCCTTCCAACATCTCTTTCAATGGCTGTTCCGTAAGAACATTCATACTGGGTCAGACCAATGCTCCATCTAGCCAGCATCCCAGCTGCTGGTAGCACCCCGCTTCATCGTTTAGAACAGGTCACAATGGCGTGATCCATTTGGTGCTGTCCACTCCCAGGCTTCAACTGCCAGGAGTCCCTGCTACTAGTCAAACTGGCCAGGAATATTTATGGACCTTCAAGAACTCACCCACTCCCTTTTTAAACCCACTTCTGCTATAGGCCTTCACAGCATTTCCTGGCAGTCAACAACACACCACCCAGCATCATTCACGCACCCACCCACCCATACACACACTGCACACTCACAGCACCATGTTGCACACCCACACCACCATGCCCACACAAGCACACCACCATGCAGGCACCCCCCCATGTACGCATGCACACACAACACACACGCAACACACACACCTGGCTGAGACAAAGAACCCCCTCAATTGGCTGCTGGGGTGAGTGGGCTGGGGCATGGAGCCAGCTCCACTGAGGAACCCCAGCAGTGTGTGGTGGGGGAGATGGGACACACTATTAGTTTGCAGGCAGTTTAAAGCAAACCGTTTCGTCAGATGTCTCCTAATTCTAATATTCTGAGTGAGGAGTCAAACTGAGCCAAGGCTAGCAAGCTTTTTTGTGTGCATGTGTGTTGCTGGTTTTTTTAAAATTAGAATGAACAGGAACTGAAGACCTATCACAATGAACCTGAACAGAACCCAAAAAACATAAAGAACTGGTAACTGGTTCAAAATAACCATAATGGGAAATGAGACATGGATTATATTAAATTGGCTAACATTGTATTTGCTCTTCCACCTTGCAAATCCACACAGTAAGGGCATTTTGGGGGCTGAAATTCAGTAGGTCATCTCAGCTGTCAAATATGTCGGACAGTTCTGGAGCATAGTTATACTAATGTTTGAAAATATCTTCTTTAAAACAGTATTTATAATCTTTTGCTAAGAGTTATGCATAAAAGAGTATGCAACATTAATCTGCAGGAAATGTATCTGAACTAGTTCAAACAGGTTCAAAATGGTCAAACCTGTTATCGAACATTTATTCTATGTTTGCGTGTGAACGGACTGGAACTGGAGAGTCCGGCAATACTGATGAATCCAAACCGGAGGTGAATAAAAGTTGTTTAATGGTTTGTCCCCCCAATTCTGAGAAAGGTTTCAGTGTACCTACCCTGTTTACTTGTTCTACACCACTCATGATTTTATAAAACAGATCCCCTCTCAATTGTCTAAGCTTAAGAACTTGAAACCTAGTGAGCCTCTCCTCATACAGAAGTCATTCCATACCTTTGGTCATCCTTGTTGCTCTTCTTTGCACCTTTTCCAGTTCTACTGTGTCCTTTTTGAGATGGGGCGACCAGAACTGCACATGATATTCCAGGTGTGGGTGCATCATCAATTTACATAGTAGCATTACAATATTTTTCGTTCTCTCTCACTTTCCCCAATAATTCCTAACACAGTTTGCCTTTGTGTCTGCTGCTGCACACTCAGCTGACATTTTTAGTGAGCTATCCACAATGAAGTGAAAAGCAATGCATATATCAACATTGAATTTCAACTGTATTTTATTGCCCAGTTACGCAAGATACTTTTCTAACTCTTTGGACTTAAATACTTTGAATAACCATCAACTGCAAATTTAGGCATCTCACTTCACCCACCTTTTCCAGATCATTAATTATATGTTCAGTCCCAGCCCAGAGGCATTATACCCATGAGCTATCTATTCTGAATCCTACCCTTCATTTCCCATCTTAACCAGTTACTGATCCATGAGAGGACTCCTCAAATTCCTGACAGTTAATTATTGGATAAGAGACGGAGGGACCTCAAACTGTTGTTGAAACACAAGCACCAAGCCCTTGCTGTGGTTGGGCAACCAGACCTCTAAACTCAATGCCACACATGTTGAACTGTACTTTATGCCGATTTACCTCAGGAGGTTTGAATTCTTCTATTCCACCTTCCATTTTCTGTTTAAGTGCACTGTTCACTTGCTTCGCATTTTGAACCTTTGCCCCAAAACACCAAAAAACAAGAATTAGATCAGCTCCATGAATAAAGTTAGACATTGCTTTAAATCCATCTAACAGGGCAGACAGACAGCACTAACTGCGCAGGCAGAGCCCAAGAACACTTGCTCTTGCAGCTCGACAGGGCAGGTGCCTGGATGCGATAGAAGAGCTGTGTGTAGTCACTGAGGGTTTTTAAATGACACGCATCCATGCATGTCCCCCCTGCCACTGTCCATACTGCTCGTGTGACAGTGGTGCATGGGGAGGCATGCTCCTGTGACCCACACACTGACCACTCATGGCTATGCACGGAGCACTCCTTAAAAATCCATAACGTCCCAGGGTAGCCACCTCCATGGATGGGGCAGCCATGCTGGGATCCGCTCATTAGAAGTGCTTCCCATGCACGTAGTGTGTGCTCCACAGTCGAGCCGCTCAGTGGCCACAGACCTCCGCCTCCTCCTGTAACACTCGTTTAAGAAACACCCATTGTCAGTATAGTGAGCAGCTGCACATGCAAGTGGGTGATTTTAAACTAGCACCTCCCCACCCATCACTTACGTTTCAGGGCTGCATGGAGCACCAATGCAGCCCTGCAACATGCGTGATGGGTGGAAATGTGCTTGTCTAGAAATGCTCACCGCTGTGGAAGGGACATGGTGTCCCCACCCTCACAGGTTCAAAAGCAGGGCTGCTTGTGTGAAGTGGGAGTCATTGGAGGCCATTGCACCCTGCCTTCTATAATCCAGGATGTCCCAAATCAGGGTTTTTGGTTTCAAGTCCTCAAACGGTTTTATTCAAGAGTTAATACTTTCATGCTAATATCAATTCTTTTCAAGGTGGCATTTCTAATTCACACTTGCACATTAAAAGTATTACCAGGTTTTAAGCTGATGTAGAACTGATTAATGCATACATGTGAAACTGCATTTGCATAGTTGTGTGCAAGTGTTCAAATGCAGAAAAGAGTCCAGAGATGGGACTAGACCAACTAGATGAGATGCAACATTGAAACCATGGTATCAGCTGAAAAGACAGAAAGAAAAACTGACATGGGTGTTTTCAGACGTGACAGCGGCACGGTTTAATCCACTTTAGCACGGATTAACATGGGTGCCACTATCACGCCTAATTGTGCCCGCCACGTTAGCATGGTCTGGCTCCCAACCATGGCGGGGGCTAGCGCAGGCTGTGACTCAGGGAAATCCCCAAGTTACAGCTCAGGGCAAGGCTCCACCACAGTCAGAAGCCTGTTCTTAGCACAGTCCAGAATGATGGGGGAAGCCAGGCGCCAGTTGCCTGTTGGCTGGAGAGGTGGGGCTGATCCATGGCAGCGCAGGGCTGGACCAACGCACGTCCATGTATCTCCCCAGCTCGGCCACTGTAACATTTGTCAGCAGCCGGGCTGAATCCCAGCCAGAGTGTCAGCTCCCACCACACCCCGTAACAGTCTATGGTAGTGGTGGGAACCATCACAGTACTCCTCTGAACACTACAGAACACAGCTTCATGATGCAGGACTGTAAACACAGCTTAATTGGGCAATAGGACAACTATTCTGGCTTAACACCCACCCACACCCCCCATCTAGAATAGAAGGGTGGATAGATTTGGTTTCTCCTTGAAATTAGTCATGTTTTGTACAAGGGACGCGATTTGACCCTCAAGGAGAACCTAGAAATTGATTTTACAACTGTGTTTAAGAATCGTGTCTCTACCCCAGCATTTTAGATGGAATTAAGCCATGGAATTATTTTCTAGATATGAAAATAAGTCACGGAATTATTTTCATCATGGACTTGGTATATCACTACCATCTCCACATATTGCATTTAGTTAAAAGTTCTCTTTTATGTGAGCAACACAATGCTAGAGCTGTATTCTGGTAATTTCCTCTGGTAATACAACATTCCAGGCAGCTTATGACTTTTATTTATTTATTTAGTCAATTTATATCCCGCCCCTCCTGAGAACAGCTCGGGGCAGCTTTTCAAAATTTCCTTTTTGAAGAAGGGTACTATTTGATTTTATTCTCAATAGTGGCAGAGTTAGAAGTGACTAGCAACTAACCTTTTGTTCTGATGTGTTGGCATTCTCGAAGTCAACAAATTTAGAAAGAACCAGTTTGACACTTCTCCAACCCCCAAACATAATGGCAGACTGTAAAGTTGAAACTATATGCGTTCTTCTAAGACAGATAACCTAAATACCTGCCGCTTCAATGAGATCAGCTCCATATCCAGCTGTCTAAGAATTGTGTTTGCTGCATTAGGGCTACAGGAAACTGCTACCACGTCTTCTTGGGTTAAGTACATGCCCTTAGGTGGACGGCATTTAGAACGTTGAGAATGATGACGATGTTGTAGACTTTGATACTCTCTTCTACCCAGTCCTATTTTGCTGGTCTGAACAGGCTGCTCATTACTGCCCTTAAAATGTAAAAAAACCAAAAACCGACTCATTAAAATCTGCTTATGTAGCAATACTTTTTATACAGCAAAAAGAACTCCCACTCCCAGAGACATCCGTAAAAACAACACTGCAGGCTGTGCGAACACTCATTTAGTTGGGCGAAAAATCCATTTCACACAAGTGTATATACATCCCCCCCATGAACACATGCCTGGATCTCATTTACATACTAAGATAGAACAAAGCCTGGTTGTTCCAATTAGCCAATCTCTGCATACGCAAGTCAAACATGCACATGCTGAAGAACCCAAGTCTTCCTGGAGTTCAGCGTCATCTTCCCTACTTTTTCCACACTTCTTGCTCTCTATTTTCCCATCCGGAGATCCTAATAACTATGCATAAAGCATTAATTCTCTTTTATACTCCCACCCTCATATTCTACTATAAGTATTCCATCACTTGGTTTCTACATTTTACCTTCCCCTAAAGCTTAGGGCAGCTTCATGTGAGGGAGAGAGGAAGGATGAAGTATACATACACACGCTCCAGTCTAGCTTAGCTGTTCCTGCTAAAGCTAACTATATGCAGGGACCCGAGTTGACTGCACCAAAAAATCTTAAATTCTGCAACCAGTGAAGCCAAATTCTGCAAATTCACTGTGAGCATTAATATTTGCATAATTAACTTGATTTACATAACTGAGCAAAGGACCAACAATCTGAATGAGCTGACTAAGGCGACAGCAAATCTGATTAGATTTAAAGAGCTAGGAAGTATTTTCTCCTACAACTTCAGTTTTTGGAATGTCTGATGTTTGTAAATATCAGTAGGTAAATACTACACTTGTCTGAAATATGCAAAGCAACTGTGTCCCTTGAAGGAAAATTCTTTGATACACAAGTGTGTACAGACCAAAAGGTCATACTTGCCATCATATTTATGACTACACGAGTACTGCGGTAGTAATTTAGTTGCAAATACACCTCACTGTTCTGAGTGAAGAGGCACCATACTTTGGCAGACACCCTCATACATACACGCAAACACTCAGAACTGGTAAAATGAGACAAGCTTTCAGCAGAACAACTGAATAAAATATCTAAAGGATTCTGAGATCTTCACTGCAAGTTCTCATCTGGAAGATAGCAAATCAGAATTTCTTATCAATCCCAGGGACAGTTTATAGCTAGCACTGCAATGGTTAAAGTAAAACAAAGCGAGCAAAGCAGATTCCCAAATTGTGGGTCAGGACTTCATAGGGGGTCACAAGCATAATATTTAATATGCTCTGCATGTCATTTTTCTGCCCCCCTCCTCCCAGGACAGCATCATATTTAAATCCAAAATTGGGTCACAGAGACAAAGTTTTGGAAGCTACTGTAGTAAACTTTATTTTTATTTAGAAGTATCAACCATCTCTGCTCTCTCAACATGATCCAAGAATTTAAACATATTAAAAGTATCTCAGCTATGAAATTTTCCTTATATAAAAGTAGTACACATAGAAGGTTACTAACATTCACTGTAATGTTTATTACCTCCTTTTTAGTTTCTTTTTTTGGATCATAATCACTGTCATTCCCATCCATTGGGTGGGCTTCTTCTACATCATCATCACTAAGGATGAAACAACAGATTAGAAAGCTTGTTTCCTCAGAATTGCAGATGTAGCATTCTGACAAACAGAAACCAACTACAAAATGGAATGGAGACTACACTACCAGTGCTCTTAGTCAAAGGTGGAAAGTCTTCCTCCTCCTGGGGGCCACTTTAAAATTGGTATAAGCTCCAAGGGCACGTAACAGTTGGTGATGTGTGAATTTAAGGGCTGTGCACAGAACTGGGGAATGAGGAGAAGGGTCCAGATCATGTGTCTAGGTCACAGATACACTATCTATCCTTGACTGCATGCACTCCTCTCTTGTGGGTATTTTCAGACGTGACGAGATCACAGTGAATCACACACAAACCCCCAGTGGGGCCAAAAGGTCTTGAACGTTTGTTTGGTGGCATCCAGATGTTCACCACAGATGGGCCAATCCTAATCACGGTTCTGCAGCTTGGGATGGGTCCACCTCCAGAACCATGGTCAATGCAATCCCCACCAGGAAATGGCCAAAAGTAACATCAGAACGGCGACCGCCAGGTGTGATCATGCATAACCACCTCCAGTCATGGCGAAAGCAAGCTGCATCGCTGCCAGGCAATGACACACAAACAGAACAAGGAGGGAGATTTAAAGTGCACAGAGCAGTGGGGGAACACGCCCGCTAAACAACAGACAGGAAGGGAGAGGAGAGGCACTACCATGGAGCACCCACAGCAGCAGGGTCCACAGTAAGTCGCCCCACAGGGGAACACAGAACAGGGGACAGAGGCTCTCAAAACAGGTAAGGAAACCATAATGGCAGAGGGGGTGGGGTGGGGGGACGGGAGGCTGCCAGGCACAGAGGGGAGGGGGCAGGAACCAAACAAGCACACCATGTAATCCCCCATGTCCAACCTACAAACAAGAAAAAGAGCCCAAGCCCAGGAACTCCCACAGCACAGCAACAGGGAAGAGGAAGAGGAGAGGGCACCCGGGAAATGGAGGTACACAAGAGGGGGCCAGTGGGGATACAAAGACACAGAACTTCATAAAGATCTGGGGGTCCCTAGAAAAATCAAGCAGAGCTGGCGGTCAACAAGAGGAACGAGGACGTACTCAACCACATCGTCAGTGAAATGGCAGAGGCAGGATACCAAAGAATGGCAACACAATGCAGGTCCAAGGCAAAGGAACCTCAAGAGGGGGTACAAAGACATAAAGGACAACAATCAGAAGTCTGGACATGCTGCAAGGACAGCACCCTATTATGACGCACTGGACTGCATCCTGCACATGAAGTGGCCCCCAGGCTGGTAGGGAGCGCCATGGCAGAGGGACGGACATAGGAGGACATACCACCACCCATGCCAGCACCCAGCGCACCCATGGACACCAGAGACACCCCACCCCAAGAAGAACAGGCTGGGACCTTGGGGAGCACCAGGCCCCCGACATAGACAGGCATGAAGAGCCCAAGACTGTCGACCGGGTTGAGGGGGTTCTGACAGTGACACCCTGATCACCCTCAGCCTGTGGACACCAGGGGAGTCCTACCAGCAAAGCTCCAGGGAGCTGCTGGGCACAGGACTTGGGGACACACATCGAAGGTAGGCACAGTGATGGGAACACACGGGGCCATGGGGAGGACACAGACACAGCAAGGGGAAAGGGGGGGCGGGGGGGGTGTCAAACAAATGCAGCCTCCAACCCACAGACCAACAACCTGTGCAGGCAGCCTAGTGAAAACGGGTGCCCGTTCCACCAGTCCAGAGAATGCGGGAGCACAGGGCATGCGCCTGCTGCCACCGAGAGGCTCTGGCAGAGGAGATATGGAGGGCGAGCACACAGCAGGGAGAGGACATAATCGCTGCCACTGACAGGAAGGAGGCTGCCACCGACAGCTGTACAGTAGGTGGAGGGAAGGAACAGGTACCTGCTGGCAGAGATGAGGAAGAACAGGAAAGAGGAACGAAGGGACTACACGAGGCAGATGGAGGCGATTGAGAGGTTGAACCAAGTCAGACTGCCTGGGAGCAGACCACACTCAGAGGATGGACAAGTCACTGGACATTGGCAGATCACTGCTGCTACATGCGGGCACAATGAGTGCACAATGAGTGCATACATCATGGCAGCTACACCACCTGGCACCTTACCAGCAGCTATCTCACAGCCCATCCCACCACCACAGCTCAACCCCCAGCTGCAGCAGTCACGACCACAGGGGCCGCGCATCTGCCTGCCCATCCCTCATGAACAGAAGAGTGCAGCCGGCCAGACAGGTGCAGCAGCACCAGGCAGCTATGGGCCTGGTCCTGGTCCCAACCCCTGGCACACGACAGCCAGGAGCCGTGGCAGAGCCAGGAACCGGTCAAGGAGGAGAACAGCATGGCCACAGGCAGCTCCCAGGCCACCAAGTCACCTGCCAAGCGAGGTAGAGAACGGCCCAGAAAGCAGAATGGGTCATGGGTAAGGATTGGGGTAAGTAGGTCACGAATTAGACCGTCTATGAAATAAAATCACTTTTATTCACTATAATGTTTGCGTACATGTTCTCCAGCGGTTCCTATTAGGGACCATGCTTGCAATGGATCTGGTGAGGGCCCGGGGGGGGTTAGGCCACTGTCACAGGTTCCCCACCTCGGCCACGGGGAACGTGTTGAGAGGGATCCGGTGAGAAGAGACCATCCCACGGGCAATGGAATGGGGAACAATCAGTTAGGCAAGGGTGGTTCTGGTAGTTCCACTGTCAACGGTCCCAGGATACAACGCACCTGACTCAGGGCAGGGGCCCCCTGGATATGCCTCGCCACAGCTGCCTGGATCCACTTGGCATAACGGTACTCCCTTATGTCTCGGTGGGCTTTGTGGCTGGGGATAATCCAGGGTGGCCCCATTGGTCTCGCAAATGTTATGCAACACACAACAAGCACCTATGACGAGGGCGGAGGTCTCCACAGCCAAATCCAGACAGCCTGCAAGGCACCTCTATCTCTGCTTGAAGGCGCCGAAGACCCTCTCGACCATGGTCCTCGAGGTGCACAGCCGGGTGTTGTACAGTGCCTCTGTTGGAGTTCTGGCCACTGGACAGGCCTTCATGAGCCATCGGAGGAGTGGATAGGCTGGATCCCCTATGATGCAGGGGGGCATTAACACCCCTTTGATCCGGGACATCTGCATGTTGGCAAAGTCCCCCCTGTACATCCATGCAAACAGGGAATATGGCGAGGATCCTGGCATCATGGCTGCGCCTAGAGTGACCTGTAACGGTATCAATGAACTGGCCCTGGTGGTCCACCACTGCCTGGAGCCGCAGTGAATGGAACCTGTGACTGTTTATGTACTCAGCTGCATGATCATTGGGTGGACGGAGGATCTCGATATGGGTCCCATCGATGGCCCCTAAGCAGTTGCGGAAACCGGAAGCCCTGGAGCCATTCATAACTGCATCCTGATCGACCAGCTGTATCACATGGTCTAGGAGAACCACCTCCACAGCCTCACAGATGATGCAGGAGACAATAGTGAGCCCCACACCAAAGTGTTGGGCCATGGAGTAGCAGGAATCCAGGGTAGCCAGGGCCCAGATGGCTATGGCCACCCTCTGCACAATGGGTATGGGGGAATGCATGGGGGTGTCCAAGCGCTCCAGGCAGGGTTTGAAATGCTCTGCTATTATCAGCAGGGTCCGCTGGTCCATCCTGAAGTGGACCTTCCAGGCAGCATCGTCCCATTGGGAGAGGTCCCCCACCCACCATTGCCTGGCCCTGGGCGTGACCCAGAGGCAGAGTTGGATGGGCATAGCTAGCTGGATGGTGCTGTGGAGAGCCGCCCTCCTGCAGTAGTGGCGAGCAGCTGCTCCCCTGAGGAATGCTGGTCGGGTGCATGCAATCAGCACGACCCTACGGTAGTTACCTGACTGCCTGAGCACCGTGCGCATGGCCTGGATGTGGCGGCATCTGTGCTGGGTGATCTGGCAGGATGCTGCAAGGTGGATCACAGAGGCTCGGACCCCAGCTAACAGGTAGAGTATCTCTGTGGAGACCTGCACAAGGTCTGTGTGCTGCCGATACCACTCAGCAATGATCTCCAGTAGGAGCCAACGGGCACCCCACTGGTTAGCATCCATGGTCGTGACCAGCACAGGAATGAGAAAAATATTACTCTACCTCTAAGGGTGTTGCCAGTCTCAATGTTCTGAGGCAAGCAAGTGCCGGTTTGCTGCTGGCTCCAGCTCGTTCTCATAGGGCTGTAACTGGAACACGTCCGACTCCTTGTGGACGTCCGTTGGGGCATGTGCTGTGTTGCTTTGGCTACAGGTGCTGGGCTATCGGTTACAGGGGGTCTGGACGGCACCTGCACCCTGAGCGCCCCAGGTGCTAGTGAGCGGCATCATGCTATCACTGGCTAGCAAGGCATGCGTTGTGGGGTGCTTCTGCTCTGGGCTGGTTTGGGTTCATATATGCTGTATCTATGTGGGGATGTGGTTGCCTTCGGCATGTTGAAGGGCTACGAGGGCTGTACTTGAATGGTTCCTTGCAGTATGGGAAACACTGCTTACCGTGTGTAAGGAGTCCCCAGGTTTCGATTCCTGCAGTTGTTCTGCGTCCACTCCCCACACATCGCAATATAGCCTTCCCATTGTGTTGCCCGTACCCTTATCATGTGTCCTTGGAATTCGCTGGGATGCCTCCTCTGCCTACTTATGGACTTGGGGCCCCAGCCTTGTTGCTTCACAGACCCTCTGCCTACTGAACCATGGCCGGTAATGCTGCCTTGGTGCTCCCACTCAGCAGGTCTCTGGCCAGTCCACGTTACTGGACCTATCACAAGACCACGGCTCTAGCTGATCTGTGGCATGCCCAGGCCGTTCAGCAGCTCCTGTGTTCCCCAGCTACCTTCCCATATGACTGTGTGTGTCTGAGCACAGGCCTGCAACGTTTTGGCTATGTGACTTCCACGTGCAAGTGCTGCCTCCATGCAATAGAGCTAGGACTCAATCCCTTTCCGGGCTGCATTCCAGAGATGAGGGGTTCGCATGTGCTGTGGTCTGCACCTGATTACAACGTACAGGTATATGGGTGTAGAATCAACCAACAACAAAACAACTACTAACCACACCCTATGCAGAAAATGTTCCCTGCTCAAATTATTTAAAGATACAGATTTGTTGATTGTATAGTAAATGGTGTTACTTTTAACAATTTGTGACAAAGTAGTTTTTTCATCATTCAAAATAGCTTTGAATAATTTGAGCAGGGATCATTTCCTGCATAGGGTGTGGTTAGTAGTTGTGGTCTGCACCTGAGACAGACTCTGCTCAGTCTGTGCCCCACCTGGCTTGTCTGGAGGGGGGCCCTTCCCTGGCTGTTTCCTTCTGCTGCTGCATCCTGGGGGCCCGTGGCTACCAGTGGTCGTGTGGTGCTGCTTATTACTGCCTGATGGAGTTTGGTCAGCTGGAATGGTCCCCTATTGCTAACTACGCCATGGTTGATCCCACAGGGCCTGAGCTGCTGACGCTCTATGATGTTTGGACCCGTGCTGATGTTCAGGTTGGCCTAACCAGCCCGGATCCTTTTGAGTCCTACTATCTCATTGCCCACCACATGGCAGGGATGGGCTACCAGAGAGGAATGTTGCAGTGGCCCAACTACATCCATCTCTTGGGTCATCCTGTTTGTTCTCTTCCTGGACTGGTTGTCTCGCTGTTGAGACCTGCCTTGGCCCTTTACAGTGACTTCTTGTTTGCGGCTCTTCCCTTGTGACCCTGCTGTGTCCCTGTGGGGACTCCCATCAGTGGAGCGCCCTGTGCTGCTGTTGGGTGCCCCATGCTTGTTGCATGGTACCTGGGGTTATGGGTGCCTTCCCCTGTGTTCCACTCTTTCTGCCCCTCCCCCCCCTCCAATTCAGGTTTCCTTTGCTGCCCCTCTCCTCCCCCTCCCCGTGTCCTGTGCATTGTCTGTTGGGCTTGCTGGTGTTGTGTTCTCCCCCCTCCCGCCCTGTGTGTGGCTGCTCCTGGCTGTTTGGGGTGCCCTGTCTGCTTTGTGTGTGTGCAGGCGCTCCTGGGGTGCTGCTGTGCGTGTGTGTGTCCCTTTCTGTGTGCCTGTCCGTTCCCATCCCAATGTTGTGGTTTTCTTGTGTATTCCCTTCATTCCTTTCCCTGTCCGCTGTGAGTGTGCTTGCTCGTGTCTGTGTTTGGCTCTGCCTGTGTCTTTCATCTCCCTTGTGTGTGTGTGCGGTTCGGCCATTCTCCTCCCTTCCCGTTTCCCTTGCGTGGGCGGTGCCTTGTGGCGTTTATAGCTTCTTTTGCCCTCAGTTAGCCATGTCTGTGTTTGGCCCTGCCGCGATTGATTCTGTGAGGTTCTTGCTGCGGTCTGGGATCGGTGTGGTGTCTGTTGTGCCATCCCGGTCCATGGCCTGGCTGTCTGTTTCCTTGCCGTGGTACTTGCCATGGTCGGGGATCCACTGTGACGACCTGGGAGTGCGTAATGTCTGAAAACACCCAGTGAAGCGCCAGATACACCGACTGCGATATATACTTAATCTCTGCTGCCTTCCCTTAAATTCACTTTTTCAGTAGTTGAGAGTTGTGACAGAACGCATGAGCCAGACTCAGGAGTTGGAAAGGGCCAAATACAAACCAGCCATGAGCTGCATTTGGCCCTCGGGCCAGAGATTCCCCACCCTTCCTATAACTCCTCAAAATAATTTCCCTAAGTTCGAAAGGAAGCACATAGTCAAAGCAGAAGACGGGAACTTGCACTGTCAAACAGTTTTATAAATCTGCCTGGAGCGGGGGTGGGGGTGGGGCAGGGTAACAAAAGTTATCAAATAAATAAAGCATTTAAATTCCTAGTGAACACCTAAGACACAATCCTCCATTCACTGAAAATCAATAGCAACATTTTCATTTACGCGAATGGCAAAAGGACCATGTTGCAAATATCACTTTAAAAGTAGTAACGACAGCTATGCAGAAGTACTCCACTTACCTGTCACCTTGATTATTCCTATTAGCTAGTTTTCGAGCCTGTCGGTCCATCAAGCTTGTTCTAGAGCGAGTTTTCTTCCAAGAGTAGTAATATTTTACAAGGCTTGCAATGGTCTTGTCTGGAAGCTAAACATTTCAATATTATTACCAACTCCACTGATTACAACAGTACTGCAAGTACAATAACCATTATTTAAATTGTCACTTAAGACATAGGAAACTACAAAAGGATGGTATGTGTAGAATTATAACTGCCTTTCCTTCCCTCCCCACTAATAAGTGTGGCCCAAGCAATCTTGGTAGGTTAAAAACAGAAAGTTGTTACTTCAGTACAAAGCTATAGACTAAATATGTACACTTAAAGCCGTTTGTAATGGGCTAATTTGTACAGCACTTAGCACAGCATGGTTTTATCTTGATAGTTGTGTCAAGAGGCCCATAATGTAGAATTATAACCAAAACATTACCTTACCATTTGTTGGATCCTATGAAAACTCTTCCCATGGAAACTAAAAGCTTGTTCAAAGAGGACTTTATCTTCGACCGTCCACTCATCAGGAAATGGAGTAAAATTAGGGAGATCCGCAAGGGACTTCTCAATGTTATGTTTATGCCAGAACAACATGCCAAGTGCCTTTAAGGAGAAATAATTCTTCTGAGTCAGCTGACTTGCATCATGGCATGTTAAAATACTAATGATATGTAACATCACGTTTAGGTATTTTCTTTAATGATCCAATTCCATCCCACCCCCATTCTCAGAGAAGTTAATATTTTAGGAACAATGGAAGAGCACTCTATATAGTACAACTCAAATTTCAGAAGCGCTCATAACACCAGACATATTTTTATTTATTTAATTTACTTGGATTTCTTAGTTGCCCCCTCCTGCCACAGCAGCTGAGGGTGGCTTACAACATGATAAAATACAATAAAAAACACACTTAATACAAAATATAATTTAAACCCACAAAACATAGGCAGAGCCACAAACTTCAAACTCAACTACATGTGCCAATCCATGTATTTTATAAAACGCACTGGCCTGTGTTAACCCATTTTAATTCACAAATTT
Source organism: Sphenodon punctatus (assembly GCA_003113815.1). NCBI lineage: Eukaryota > Metazoa > Chordata > Lepidosauria > Sphenodontia > Sphenodontidae > Sphenodon > Sphenodon punctatus. The sequence goes on along the minus strand of QEPC01004473.1, from coordinate 52,871 downwards.
GCAATGACCTCCTACATAGTAGAATTAACTAACTGACTTCATTTGTACTTAAAAATAAAAAATAAAAATAGCAGTTGGAAGGTAAAACAGGATAAAAGTTTAACCCATCTTCTCCACTGCACCCAAGTTCTGAGGATTTTAGAAACCCGATGAGCGCTACAGAAAAGGACCTGCATTCACTGTGTTTTCGTCATTGCCTCCAATGGGAAAGACGCAGCAAATCTGGGTTCCTGAATATACGCTTTGAAATCCACGTCAAGATCTCACATTAGTGAACTGTAAAACCTCTACACAGCTACAGGATGAGCAGCACGTATATTTGTTTGTAAGCAGTCCATACAAGAAAAAAAACAAAACCTGTTCGCTTAAGAAGTTCTACATGACACTGTACGGTATGTTCAGCATACCACAGAAACATACCAAACCTTTGAAATAAGCACAATGAGCATGCCCTGGAAAAAAAGAGCTCTGACGTTTGCAGAGAATCCAGACAACTACATGTAGTTTCAGAAAACCGTAGTGTTTGCGGCTGTGCCTCAAGGGAGAAAGTGTTCGTGCACAGCAGACAGAAAGGGAAAGATGCTATTAAAGAACTACCTTAAGGTCAAGTCAACATCTAATTTGTAGCACCCACCTGTTCCACATTGTAGCCATGTTTTTCCTTTGCTATTGCAATATATTCATCCACTGTAATAAAACAATGCTAGAATTAGTTCTGATGTTACTCCTTCAGAAAATCAGTTGACAAATAAGGCAAAACAGAGGGACAGATGGAGACACCCAGTAAAAAAAGCCTGCCATTTTGTGTTTTGCTCCTCTTTCCTGTCAAATGGTTTTATTTATTTATTTTCAAGTTTTTATATCTCGCCCTATCCTGCCCAAGCAGCTTAGGGCGGCTTCCAACCATCATAAATCATCCATAATAATAACGATAATAAAATAACCAGTTGAACACACAACCAAGTGGAGCAAAAAACAACCCAACAACCTAACCCCCCTCCACCCTCGCCGAAAGCCAGGCGGAACCACCAGGTTTTACACGGACGTCAAAACGAATCGAGGTCTGGGGCCACCTGGGTCTCTGCCAGAAGGGAGTTCCACAGCTGTGGAGCGATCACCGGGAATGCCCTCTCCATTGTAGCCCCCCCCCCCCCCGAGATACCTGGTGGACCTCCAGGAGGGCACCCCCCGATGACTGGAGGGACCGATCCAGAAGCTAGGGAGGGAGGCAGTCTCACAGATAGGCGGGGCCCAGACCGTATAGGGCTTTATAGGTAACACCAACACCTTCAATCAGGCCCGGAAGACTACAGGCAGCCAGTGCAGAGAACGGCGCATTGGTGTTCTGTGCTTCTGGCGACCTGTCCCCGTAAGGAGACAGGCCGTCACATTCTGCATCAGCTGCAGTCTCCGAGCTGTCACCATAGGTAACCCCATGTAGAGCGTATTGCAATAGTCCAGTCTTGAGGTAATGAACACATGGACGATGGTAGCCAGGTCCGTAACCACATATGGCCGAAGTTGACGCACCAGATGTAATTGGTGAAACGCACCCCTTGCCACAGCATCCACCTGGACATCCAGGCGGAGCTAAGAATTGAGGAGCACGCCCAGATTACGGACCTAAGAGACGGGGAGCAGGGGAGGAGGAGGACACACCCTATCAATAATGAGGGCCTCCAGTCCCTCCTACCCTCCAGCATCACCTCTATCTTATCAGAATTCCGCTTCAGACGGCTCACCTCATCCAGTCCCCCACAGCCACCAAACACCGAGTAAGCATCGAGACTGCCAGGCCGGGGTCTGATGAAAATGAGAGATAAAGCTGGGTGTCATCAGCATATTGATGACACCAGACACCAAACCCCCTCACCACCTCACCCAGCGACCGCGTATACATGTTGAACAGGAGAGGGGACAGAATAGAACCTTACAGGACTCCACACGTGAGGTC